>BGPR01000615.1:18613-96078 GCA_013235015.1 Araneus ventricosus | reverse complement strand
TAACAAATACAAAAAGGGGATTTCACACAAATTTAAACAAAAGAAAATGGCACAATATATTTGAAACAAAGACCCAGAGTAATCTAGCACACACATTCACACGCAATAAAAAGTGATACAAAAGTAGACAAAAACAAATTACAACACAAAATAAAGGGCAAAGGATACAAAAATTTAAAAAAAAATAGCAACGAAAAACAAGGCACAAAGTGGAAAACATCAAAATATAAGGTTTATTTATATATTAACCTTGTATTTTGATGATGTATTTGTCTTTTATTCCAGAATTCTTCCATTTTTTTATTGTCTTGTGCTTTCTGAGGGGATAGCGACAAAATTCTTACGTTTTTCGTATGTCGTTAGCAGAAAAAAGCGCTTATTAATATCATAGGCGCGCTTCCTTCCTGACGAGCGACTCGCCATGATATTTTTCAATTTATTAAATTTTTGTCTCCTTTTTTGTCCTTTGTTACATATATATATATATACAAAATAAATTTATAATATAAAAATACAGAGCATATTAGTAATTGTCCGAAACATTCAGTCTTCTAAATCGAAAAGAAAAGATTTTGTTAAAATTGAATTATAACAGAAATTAAAAACTTAAAGTGGAACCTAAAGTACCACAGAAAAATATATATACAAAAAACAGTAAAGAATGGCCAATAAACGAGAACCAACTAGCCATGGCATCCAAAAAGTCAAAACCCAAAGTCAGCCCTCACAATCCGTAATTTGATGCAAATTTCCCTTGAAATTTCACAGCACCTTCTGATCCTGAGCAATGACGCATTATTTTTTAAAACATTCATAAACAATTTATTTTTATTATCCATTGAGGGCTTCGTTAAATGAAAATCCGCTGTAAATCTACATTCAAAAATATAATGGTCGGCATCACCAATACCACACAAACATAATGGAATGGAGGAAATATTAAAACGATGCAAGTACGCTATAGATGAACCGTGTCCTGGGACTAAATAAATCAAACATTTATTAAGAGTCAATGGCTCAAGATCAGGAGTTAGAAGGAAATCCTTGACTCTTTTACCAGTTTCAGAGTACCGCCAACTAAGGTTCCAATTATTCAGTAGGTATCGTTTTATATTTTTGTTATGAAAAGGATAAGGAACAGGAATTTCAAAACCATTGTCAATTTCAGTTGGTAATTTTGCGAAGTCGTCTCATTACTTGTGTTACCTGTATGTGCTTTCACCCAAGATAAACCGACGTTACCAGTAGCTAAAGAAACTTTTTCTTTTATTTTTAAAATGAAGTTTGATGTAGATTTGAAACTTCTCAAAGCCTGAATAGATGAAAGACTGTCTGAATAAATATTAATTTTGAAGACATTCTCCATGGCCCAGCAAACAGCAAAATGAATTGCAGAGAGCTCAGCCTGGAAAGTGGTATTATACGATTTCAATTTAAAGCAGTGTACCGGGCATAAACTATTATCTTTAAAAGTACATACAGCGAACTCGACGTTGTCTCCAATCCCGGATCCGTCTGTGTATACTTCAAAATCAACATTATTGAGTTTTCCAGGAAAGTTAATAAATATAAGTTGGATCTCGATATTTTGACAAATTTCATCGTTTTTTAACTCCCTATGTGCGAAAAAACATTCTTGGAATTATTTGTCTGTCTGCGAGCACGATAGGCTCAAAAACGATTTGATTGGAGTTTTTGGCACAAAAGCCAGATCTGGATATGCTGCGCCAATCGAATGGTAGCACAATGATGTAAAATCAATAAAAAATTTCTTTAAAAGTTACTAGAAATTCTAGAATCAAGGCATTCCGGTTAAAGATTATGAAAAATGTAAAAGGAGCATCAAGAACTCAAATACATGATAACGATGATAAAATCCGATGGTAAAATATCCGAAAATGAAAAAATATATAGAGTGCGAAAAACCAATGGTTTATAAAAAAACGAAGTGAGTTAGACAGATTGAAATTTAGTATGTGGTATTTTCACCAAAATTTTATATCTGTATCAAATTTGGATAAAATTAGCCGAAGGGAATAAAATCTGCTTTTCCGTGCGTATTTTGTGAAGTCGATAGCTCAGAAACGGGATAAGTTAGAGGAATGAATCTCAGTATGTGAGTTTTATACCAACATTGATTTATTCTATTCTCTTCATTATATGACGAAGTTAAACACAAAAGCGCCGTATTATGGAAATATATGAAAAAGTTGAAAGGAGAACACTCCCGCTTGTTTAGTATTATATTCCTACATCATTAAGTGCTTTGTGCAAATAGGCGCTTCTTTGATTTTAAAAAAAATTGCAGGTCTCAGAATCTCTCAATCATATTTTAAAATCACAAATATATCACTCTCTGACAATTTTTTAAAACTATCAACTTGTTTCACTTCTTGATAATTTTATAGTGAACCATTTTTACGTATTATTTTCTCTAACAGTTTAATAAAATTTATCTGTTATCTTCTTTTCTGGCTGTTAATCTGACGAAAAAAAATCCACGTTTGTAAAATTTCCATTCAATCGAGAATTCTTTACATGAATGAAACACTTTTTGAAAATCATGTCACTTTCTTAATATGTGTGAACAATATGAATAAAACATAATTCTATGCTAGGAAGTGTGATGACATTTTAGAATAAAAATATATTATGTCATCACATTATAATGGCAATTTTTTTTAGAATTCTAATGATTATGTTTTCAACACTTAATTTAATAAAGTCATATATCAATCAACTAGTTTTAAATTAACAGAAAATCACTACAGAAAGTTTGAATCTATTTTTGGGTTATTGTTAAGCTTCTTTAACTGTTAAAATATGGTTGGACAGACAGACAAATTACTATGACGAAGATTTTGGTGGACAAACAGGAAAAACCTCTCGTGCTTTTTAAATCAATACGAGATAGTTCCTTTGACCACTTGTGGGATGACTTGTTCTTGTTTTCCTTATAATTAATAAACGTAGCCATCAAAACTGGGATAATACAATGAAACATAAAAACAAAGCTATCTGCTAGGTGATTAAATGAGAGATATATAAGTTCCGAGGGAGAAGTGAATTTCTAATGGCTTAGTACTCCAGTATTTGCAACAACTCATACATAGAGGAAATGATTTAACTGGTATAACATCTCTACAGCCCAGAAGGTAAGGATTAACCTTTGGTTCAAGAAAAAATGGCAAATAAAAATCTTGAATTCATATGGGTTGAATTTATAAACAGATTTTTTTAAAAAAGAATGGTTTCGTAAAATATGTAGGAAAATGTAAAAAGCGTCATTCTTTTTTATCTCGATAATTATTGCTTAAAAGTTCTGAAATCAGTCGTTAATAGAATGCTGAACTTTTTGTTGACTCACCTGTTGAAAAGGCACGATTTTGCTGTATATGATCATAATACCAAAATCAAAACCGTATAAACTAATTTGGTAGATACGGCCATACATATTTGGTATATATTCGAGGTTGGTCTAGCAAGTATTTTTGCATTTACACATCCTGCATTCCGTAAAATTTTGTACTTACTAATAAATTAAAATGTACCTTTAAAATATCTTTGAGTTATTTGTTTTCATTATTACGTGTATTCACTGGTTTTTTTAAAACAATTCCATAATTACTCACCTGTGTTATGAACTGAATTCAGGGCAATTGTTTTTTTAATAGTGACAAAATATGCATAAGATAAATAAATTTGACGTTTTTTTACAATTATTTTTTCGTACATCATTCGCATTTATATCAGAGTTAATAAGATATAATTATTATATACCGATTTAAAAACATTCGGAAATCATTAAAAATCTCAGTGTTTTTTGTAATATATTTATTTTGAAAGTAAATATGAAATTTAAAGATAATCCAGAATAATTTTTTTTATTAAAATCAGACGATGATTTTCGAATTCATTCTACTGTTCATTTCGGAAACAATAAGTTAAATAGTGGAGAATAATGAGAATTTTTACTTTCGTACAGAAAAGAACGAAATATACAAAGATAGGCTTATTTAAACGTTCTGGTACTAGCCAGACTCTGTACAAAGCCAACAAATGAATGCACAGGGTTAGACTTGCTGTAATAGAAAGCAGTGTGTCAAGAGACATCACTGCGTTAAAATTAGGAATTGCTGTAGTGATGTTTTTGTGATCACATGTGTGCGATAGTCTGCGATTACATGAATCATACTCTACTAGTGAACTAAAGATGAATGGAAGAACTTCTGATGTTAAGCTGGGCAATATCTGTACTCCATTCCATTTGCCCCAAGACTGGTTTTTTTTCCTACCATTCAAGTCGAAAAATGAGGCACGTTATTCACGGAGGCTCCAAAGTGCGCTATCACCGCTCTTCGATCCCCTATTGTCCTCCCCCAAACTGCGGATTCCAATTTTCTAGCCTCGTCGCGAGGTCCCAATCTAGGCATATCCTTTGATGTGCCGCTACCCTCGCATCGAGGGCCCAAATTGGAATCGGCGCATGAAGTGTTGAATTAATACTTCGTTGGAATTATAGCTTTGCCATTCAGCTATGCCAATTTCAATTGGTTTTTAAAACTGACGATAGCTTTTTCCTTCCCTTGTTCCAAAAATTCCATTTTGGAAGAGTTGTGAATGATCTGCTTTAACATGAGCAATGTCACTCGGCACATTACTTTATCAGGATTGTAGGTTACTATCGCTGCAAACACAAAACTTTCCTTCCATTTTTTGGCGATATATAGAGCTAGTTCTGGAAATTTTTGAAACGCTTATATAAAAGGGAAATTTTGACAGATTTTTACCTTCATAAAGGAAAGAACAGTATAAATATTTGCAGAAGTGTGATGGTCATCAGAATATTAAATGTTTACAGAAGAAGGGATTGTATACATTATAAGGTGAGATAAGTTACAACCATAGCTACATTTTGAATAAAACGGAATTATTGACTGCATGGAAAAAATTCCTTGGTTTTCATCAAAGGAATTATATCAACAATGCGAATTAATAAAGAAATTCATTATAGTTTCAAATGTACTCTCAGCTTTTTAATTACAGCTTAGTTTTAGCTAATATCCGATTAATTTATTTAGATGTGCTTGCTCAAAAAAGTATACCACAATTTAGAATTTTTACTCTATAAAAATGATTAAGATTTACTCATAATAATTTTATGAATAGACGTGTAACGTTTTCGACTAGATATGCATTTTAATATTTTTCTCTATTTTAATATGATCTTTTTTTACTTTACTTTCTTTTGCTTAAAATGATAATTTCAATGATGCATAATAAATTGAATTAGAAAAAAATTACAACCTAACTGCAAGTAAATGAATTTCAAATATTAAAAAGCAAATCATTAAATCTTGAGAAAGAAAGCAGGAAGAGAAAATATTGCTTCTCCAGATAAATTATCCTCGTCTTGGAAGTTAAGTCATTAAAGTTTTCACGCGCCTTTTTTTAAAGTAAGGTGACGATGACAAGAGCTTGATAAATTTATTTTGCAGTTAACTTTTCTTCATAATTATTTTGTTGCTTTGCCGAAAGACGATTAATAAAAAACTAGTAACAAAAATTTTCTGTAGAAGAAAATATAAAAGTAGCTTACGAATTTAGAATTAAATCATGTTGCTCGTAGTTGTGCATTTAACATATTACTGTGATTTACGAAGATCATTGTTTAATGAATGAAAAAATGAATTTCTCTTATGACAAAGCATAATCAATTTAATATCTTCCTGCTTTATATAAAGAGAAAAAAATATGATTTATTTTTATAAAAATTATCAATTTGATACTTTTCTTTGAAGGCCATAATTTCAATAAATTATCTTTATTATGAAATATTTCTATTTGATAAATAAAAAAATGAGTTACTCTTAACAACGAAGAATAAAGAATTAAATATCTTTCTTCATTATAGAAAATGAATTACTGTTATAAAAGCATAAACATTTTGAAATGTTTGTTTATCGGAGCCAATAAACGGGCCTGAATGAGCTTCTGAATCAAATGAGTGTGTTAACGTTTAACTTGATGCCATTGCATCTGTCTTGGTGCTAAATTTTATGATTATGAGTTTTACCTATTTTTAGAATATAAATCCATTAAACAAATTAATGTGTAAGAGAAGCAGTCTGCTAAGAAGCGATATTTTTTGTTTCAGCTGAGCTATAAACGTTTGAAAAATAGCACTTAATGACTGAAGATAATCAACACCTACCATAAAGTAGAAGACCATTTCGTTCGATTGGGTCTCTTTGAGTGATTTTTATGATGAAAGATCAGCCGCTCTCTTTTATTGACAAAGAGTAAGTACCACAATGGCCAAATGGTTTTAGATATACTTAATATACTAACTGAATTGTGTATACAATTTGTGACAGATAATGTTTCACGTATTTGCTGGATTTTATGACTTTTTATTACTAAAAACGACTGTTTTGAAAACACAAAGCTTAAAATGTATGACAAAACTAATAGCTAGAAAATGATCTCCATTTACTATATATTGATAACGAAACTATCCAAATTTGTGTTTCAAAATGTAATATATTATTCGATTTGTAAATATTGTTATTACGTTCAGAGTTATTGGTTTTAAATTTAGAAGTACTGTGATCTTAGGAATTAAATTAGGGTCTTAAATTTAGAAATACCTTTTCCTCTCTCTTTCTACTTACAAATGTAGGAAGCATTCACTGAGTTAAAATTAAATCCTGATATAACAAATAATTTGTTATTGAATGGAAATTTACATTTTTAACCATAACATCTCAAAACGGAAAATAATTAAAATGCTTTTATCTAAATTTGATTATTTTTTTACTTTACTTACTTTACTTTTTTACTAAACTTTTGTATCTTATTGTTATTCATGTGCATTGCAGAGTTTTACATGCGGCATGTTAAATTTATATGTATGGTATGATTTTAGAGAAATCTGAAGAAATACTGAAAAATGGAATCTTTATATATTATCTACATATATTAAACATTCAAAATCAATTCTTGAATGTAAAATAGCTATCCTATAATTTTTGTAAGCATGCGTTATCTGCCATTTAATTTCATATTGATCAGGACTAAGAAAACCCATGCAGACACAGCCTTTTTTTCTCTTTAAATCCACTCTTTTTAGCTAAGATAAGATAAAAACGATTATAAAAAACAACTCCTTAATCAAATATTTAGGTGCATAGCAAATATTTCTGTAACTAACATCTTCATTACAGCTAGCATCGGAAGATGAAAGACCCTCGAACTTAAGGGTTCCAAAGACCCTTCCCACTCTCACTGACCATTTTATTTCCTAATGTCATTTTGCAGAACCTGAGTGAAAATTTAAAATCAGACTGTTCAGTTCAGTTGGAGTTGTTAAAAGTAGAAACTTTGTTTTTAACCCTTAAAGGTCCAGTGTTGTCTTTAAGCAACGTGCACAATTTTGTCTTCTAAAATCTTGAGAATAAGACTGAAGCTCTAATGCCTGTTGTTGCCTATAGGATACATACTGAATTTTATGCTTTTATCTAAATTTTTCAATTACAACAATGACAATAAACAATTTCAATTTACTACATATATATGGCAGCCTGAGTGCTTATAAAAATCAAAATAAATTGATGTTTTGCGCTTGAGGTTGCATCTTTTTAGCTTTGTTTGCACGCTTGGGAATTCCATATTTTGTTTCACGATGTTGAAGGAAATTCTTTATCCGTATTATTATTTATTAAAATTCACCTGTTTTTGACACTAAAGAATTTTATCGAGGAAATTTTTTCCTAAAATAAAGCCCAGTGTTGTCAGTTGGTAAAGAACTGTATTTTAGAAATGATTAATTTATTTCCTTATAAAAATTTTACAAGCTGTTTCGGAAAAAAACAGAGTAAAAAGATCAGATAAATTAATACCGTTATTAGGAAACTTATTAGCCTTAACATATTACTAGATAGTGCTACTCATGAATGTAAATTTATTGTTGTAGATCACGACAGGTTCAGCTTAGCAAATTTAAGGCATGTTGCGTTTACCGAAATAAGGATAAGTAGATGAACGAGAACTTATTAAAGGATATTGAAAAAAATTCTTTATAATCATGAATATTCAATATGAGGCTCTACGATAATCAACGTTTTTAATTTCATGGTCCATTGTTTTATATTCATAATCGATTGCCCTTGCTTCATTTCGACTTCTTTGGATTTAATGCGTGTATTGAGTAGGGAACTATTGAAAAATTACCCAGAATCATGAATATTAATTCCAATCTTCATTGTAATCTCCAGTCTTGAATTAATGCTTTCCACTTCATGGTGTGTTTTCAAGCGTTTGAGATCAATTATCAGAATTTCATTTCGCCGTTCTGAATTTAATATAAGCACTCGACGACAAATTTGCTGGTTCACATGAAAATTAACAAAGTTAAGATTAACAATTCGTTAATATGATAGTGTGATAACTTCTTGAGGATGGTTAGTAATGAAATATTTATGTTAAAGACGGAAAAGAAACTTTGGTTTTTCCAACAAAAATAAACTTAATTCTGGATTTTTATAAAATTGGTGAAGAATATTCAAAATGCGTTTATGGTTTCAAATGTTGATATAGTTTTATTTGCTGTTCAGCTTTCGTATAGGGATGATATAATAATTTCATAATGGAGCTAAAAGTTAGAAAATATGGAAACATTAGAATATGGTTATACAGGCAAATACATGACATTCTGATTTTATGAAAACTCATGCAAAAATTAATTTGGGGAGTTAAAAAGGAAATCAAGAATAAAGACGAATTCTCTGGAAATTTTGGAGTTCGTTATCTTATATAAAATATGAACTAATTTTATTGCGTTTCAAAAAATATATTTAATGACCATGTGGCCGCTGTGAAGATAGTGAATCTTTTGCCTTATTCCAGTTTCAAAAGAAATGTTTCTTGAAGTTATGCCAGACTAGTAATGTAATCAACAAATAAAAATCAATAACTACGGAAGTGAATGTAGGTTTGTCTTATTTTCACACCACAGAATGTAAAACCTTAATATCATAAGCTCATTATCTTAAGACTTACAGTAACTGACACATTTCAAAACGAAAACACTAAAACCTTAAAACCAACACGTTTGTTCCCGATTGGTGACCGGTCAAGAAAATCTCTGTCGCTTTACGTGGTTCTACAAAGCTGATCCTAAAAATATTCTTTAAACCTGGTGTCAATGTGTTTCATCCAGCCAATCTCTTCCTGTTGTTCTCCATTCTTCCTGTTGTTTCTCTTTCTCTCTCTCAACTGTATTATCTATTTGCATAAGTAGCAGGCAGTTGGTGCAATGAATTGTTGTGCGATGAACATAAATAAAACCTTCAAATAGACCATTGATGACCACTGAATTTCGAGTAGCCGTTAAATATTTTAGTATGTCCCTTTAAGATGGACAAAGTGAGTTGTAGGTCCTGATGATGGAATGTTAGTATTATGTAGGCAGATATCTTTTAAACTTTTTCACTTGAATAAGTGAACAGTATTTAATCATGTGCTTGAAACTCTACTCCTAGTTCGTGCCACACCATTGAAATTAAAAAACAAAGTTCTTTTTCCTATCCAATTGACGATTTTTTGAACTCCTCAACATGAACAGGACTCTTCATGAAAGCTCCATGATATATTCCTTTCCCCTAGTTTCATTCCAAAACAAGCCGAACAAACACTCTTAATATATGAGGATATGTCCCCTCTTGATTTTCAATTACAAAGCGTTCATAAATGTAACGAAATATATGTGTATCATTCAAATACCTCCTTCTTTACACCGATATAAACAAATACAGATACTATATAGTAGGGTGTATCACGAAAAATGTTTATTTGAAATTCAAAATTGTAAGTCGTTAAAAAGTTGTCACTATGGTCACATATTTACAAAAAAAGTTTTAGCCAAATTTAAAAATATTTAGGTCTCGCAGAATGGGCCCGAAGTTTTAAATTTTTTGTCAAAAACGTACATTTTAATTTTTTTGTAATGTGAGAACAAAAATTTGCTTTCTGTTTAAGTACAAAAATGTGAAGTTTAGCATGTTAATTAACAGTAAAAAATATTATATCTGTCATGTAAAATTTAGGTCTCCTGGAATCTACATGAAAATCTTAATTTTTATGCCAAATACGCATATTTTTCAATTTTCAACCCATTCTTTATGTTAATAACAATTTTTTTATTTATAGTCTATATATCAATACAGCTTTTTTAAAAAGCGAAAATATCATTTGGCGAAATCGCAAATCCAAGTAAACCCCGTTTAACCGAACTCGGGTTATCCGAAATGTTTCGGAAATCGCAAATCCAGAAAACACGTACTGTACTAAACGGAAATAATCTCGAAGGCGAGAATTTTGCAACAATATCCCCACTTTCTTTCTTTTAAGCCTTCCCAAGAAGGCCAGTGACTAATTTTAGAATGTTAAAATTAATATTAATGGGTATTAATATTATTAATTACGAGATTGTTTACCTATGCCTATTAGGAACATTGCGCCAGAACTCGCAGGTGCGAATATTGCTCCCGACGGAGGGTTAACTTTGATAAAGAACATTATTGTAACCTAGAATGAGAGTTTTGAATTCGTCTCACACTTAAAACATTTCAGAATTACGTAGTGTAATAAGACACATGATAGTAATAGACTTTCATGGCTTAACCGAAAACATCATTATCCGAAACGGCTCCCCCTTCTTTAGTTCTGTTAACCGGGGTTGTACTGTAACTATACTCAGGTGTAAATTCATGTCGCTTCAGGTAGAGAATGTGACTGCAGAATCATTTCTAGTAGAGCAGGATCTCAACTAGCAAGTGTCTTTTTCAGGGTTTAAATGTTGTGAGCCAGAAAATCAGCAGCGGTAATAGATAATCGAAGGTTTTTCGTGAAAGGATAAAACACAGTCTAGATTAAACTCTCACCTCGTAAAAAATTACCCTCTATTTTGATGCTGGAAAATCTGAAACAATAAGTAAAGAAATTGTAAGTCGTAAATCTGACACGACAATTGTATAAGAAGAACGCATATCTTTGGTTGAAGAACCAGATCGACATATTTTTGACACATAGCCCCAGATAGTGGCCGTGGGAAAGATACAGTATCATCAATATTAAGATATATCGAGGAAAACTGCATAGATGAGAAAAGTATTAAAGATTTTGGCTGTGATGATACCGCAACAAATACCGGGGCCTCCAATGGATCAGTTGAATTGTTCAAAAATGCTTTAAAACACCCATTAGAAGCAGTGGTTTGTTTCTTTCATTTATTTTTAGGAGATGATCTTGAGATTCAATCAAATCTACAGAGAAATACTTTTATGGTAGTCTTTGTAGGCTACTCTTATGTACTTTATCAAAGTTAACCCTCCGTCGGGAGCAATATTCGCACCGGCGAGTTCTGGAGCAAAGCTTCTAATAGGCAAAGGTAAACAATCTCGTAATTAATATTGTTAATACCCATCAGTATTAATTTTAACACTCTAAAATTAATCACTGACCTTCTTGGGAAGGCTTAAAAGAAAGAAAGTGGGGATATCGTTGCAAAAAAGTCTCGCCTTCGCTATTATTTCCGTTTAATACAGTACGTGTTTTCTGGATTTGCGATTTCAGAGGCATTTCAGATAACCCGGGTTCGGTTAACCGGGGTTTTACCTGTATTTGAGATTTTACCAAATGGTATTTTCGCTATTTCTAAAATCTGTACTGCTATATAGACTATAAATAAAAGAATTATTATTAACCTAAAGGATGGGTTGAAAATTGAAAAATATGCGTATTTGGCAGAAAAAATAAAGATTTTCATATAGATTCCAAAAGACCTAAATTTTACATAACATATATGATATTTTTTACTGTTAATTAACATGCTAAACTTCACATTTTTGTACTTGAATATAAAGCAAATTTTTGTTTTCACATTTTTTTAAAAAATGTGAAAATATACGCTTTTGACAAAAAATTTCAATTTTCTGGCCCATTCCGGAGACCTAAATGTTTTTCAATTTGGCTAAAACTTTTTTTTGGTAAATATGCGACCATCGTGACAACTTTTTATCGACTTACAATTTTGAATTAAAAAAAACGTTTTTCGTGATACACCCTACTATATAGTAGGAGACAGCACAGCTAAAATACAAAAACAGACGAAATAATCCACTGAAACTCTCTCCTAGACACGCAATAAGGTATCCTGCTCACCACTAGAAAGATGTAACTAATAACTTCTTAGCTTTACATTTGGTTGATGCTTTGGTCAGTTTCCGTTAGCTCACTAATTTCTAGATTCTCTGTCTAGAGGTTTAATAACAGTCAGAAGAAAATCAATTTGCTAATATCTCACCAATTTTAAAAATAAAATGATGCAGAAGAGAAAAACTCAAATGATTTGTTTGATTTTAAGCAAAATTCGTTTTTCTGTTTGACCGAAGATATTATGTACTTTTTATAACATCATTTAATACAAACACTTGAAAAAAACATGGTACGTGATAGGACAAAACTAAAGGCATTTTAAGATTTAGGAAGACAAATTCATTATATAATTATTAAATTCCTGAGTAACAGAAGTATTTTGATTATTCGAGAAATTCTTATTTTTTTAGATTTAGTAACATTCATACTATTCACATTTGCTAAATCGAAATCTTAGCATCATGTTTTCTAAAAACTGTGTAGTTTGGATCATGATTTTAAAGCATATTTATGATACGGCTCATTATTTTAAAGTATATTTAATTTTCCTATTCTTTCAGCCTACCTTTACTACAAAAAACACATAAGCGAAACATATGACTTTATTTGCCAGCATGACTCTTTCTTGCCCTTGGAATGAACAAAGGTATGAACAATACTCTTATAGATATATATCAGAGAATGCAAGAAGATAGATGGGAAATATATATCATCGATTGAAAGCATCGAAAAAAGACAGTAAATATGTAATAAAGGTGTTTTATCTAACGTCAATTACGTCAAGTTAACCTTATTTTTAGTGAGAACTACATTCCTTTCTGCATCATCCATTATGTTAAGATTAATTTTTCGTGATTTATTCAATACTATGAATTCTCTAGCTGCATTTCGTCATCGACATTCAAAGAACTAGGCGGAGTAAGAAGGCTCGGATATTAGTAAATAAATCAAAATGAAAATTATCCGTATGTGGTGATGTTGCGTATCAAAATCTTTTCAGCATTCATGGTTTGTTCAACTCCTTTTCCTACAGTTAAAAGGCTATAGAGGGAGACAGTCAATAACCTATGAAATCAGTTTTACGTAACATAAATACAAATGTTTGTTACGGTATGATCCATATTATTGGCCATCTTCCAAACACCATTCGATCTTCAAAACATTTGCCCAACAGGACAGAACAATTGAAAGTTCGAAATAATTTAATTATTTATAAAATTACATCAGAATTTTTAAATATTACATAAAATTTTAAACACTATAATATATAACATCTGAATTATTTTCAAAGAGAAATTTATTGAGTGATTTGAATACAGTTTAGGTGTGTAGAGAATTTTAATAGCTCAAAAGCTCATGATAATGTTATCAAAATCGTAAGTAAAACTTTTGTTTATAAACATGGGATTTCTGAGCTCTCTCTCTTTTATTGTACAAAGATAAAATTCTGCTCAAACTAAGTAGTAAAAATTACAAAATAAGGAATCAAATACTTCTTAAAACCACCATATTTTTCAACACACTATTCGTTTACCATTCCTAAAAATATCTTATTTCATGAGAATTGACAGAAAAAATAAAATTTCCTTTCATAAAAATCTAAATATCACTGAAGAATATTAAGTTTTTTAAAAAATACTTAAAATGCCTACTAAATATATTGCTTATAAAAAGCACCTGAAAAGAAATGAATGACTTAAATAAGTATCTTCGAATCTTCACATATACCTGCTTGTCATGCAAATGACCTTAACCAAAACGGCCTCTAGCGCAAAAGGCCTTTCAGACAAAAGATGGTTATTGGCACATATCCCGATTCTTCAAAGACGGCATCTGATACTGGATCAAAGCTTTTCCTGCAACTGCTCAAGCGATGAGATCATTCAGAAAGCAGGAGCATTTTGACTCAGGGGGAAAGTCCCTCGGTGGCTCCTTCTTTCTGTATCTTCAAGCCAGTTGCCCATGTCTGTAAGTATGGATTCTGGTATCCCCTCTTCTTTTAGACATGGCTCACTTAGAAGGATTTCACTTAATATATTTAAGTGTAAATTCTCATAAAATTATGAGCGTTATAAAAAACAATAATATTTGGAAAATGTGCCATCATTCTTAAATATCGCCCTAAAAATGTTCATTTGACAAAAGCAACCTTTTCAAATTCTTGAAATGAATTCAGCTTTATGCATCAGGTAATTTTTTAAGAATTTTGAATCCAGCATTATTAAAAGTACCATTTGCATATTATAATTCTATAAGAATGATTATAGTTTAAAAATGAAATAATGTTGTAAAAAAATTATTTTGGCACCTATGCAGTAAATAAAATTCCAGTAGTTAGCACACCGTTATCCGCGTTAATACAGTTTTCTGATCATGAAAACAACCTATTTGAGCCCCAAAAGAATATTTCCAGCAATGAACACTGCTACTTAACAAAGGACTTGCTTATTAAACAAAAAGAATATATTTTCCCTTTCAAATACGCTACATCCACTTTATTTTATTGAAAAATATATAGAAAATCATTGTGAAATATTTCTCATAGACATGGAATTATTATGTCATTATACAAACATGACCCAATTATTGGCAAGGGTTGTTGTTATTTTTTTCATATTTGATCTCTATTTTTGTTGTTCAAGGATTGGCAGGCAAAAGATAGTTGTCGTGAAATATCCCGATTCCTTGAAGATGGCAAGGTTTTTTTTGTATTTAAAGAACATGCATATGTTTAATAGAATGTTTTTTATAAACACGTAAATTTACTCATTTAAATCAATAGAGATAAGATTAAAATCCTCGGTATTGAAGCTACTCGAAACTTGTTGAAGAGTACCCAGTTAGAGTTTAGAAGGCAGATTTTAATGCCTTTTCATGTAAAAAGGTTCCTCCGCATGTCTTTTTTTTTTTTTAACAAAACGCGACATCAAAAACAACTATACTTTTCATATCATTGAAGAAATAATCCAAATTTAATGTATTTCGAAACCTTCTGGTGTGCAATGAAAAATATTCTTATATGGAATTTTAAGCAACCGTTGATACCAATCATAACGTAAACAAACTGAATGCTACCTCATACAGAATTAAAGCAAATTTTTTCTCTGCATTTATTTTTAACGAAATCCGTGACTAATTCGTCAGATTCTGAGCTATTCTTTTTCAAGGACGATACAAAATACTTAACTCTTTCCATCAAATGTAAGCTTAAATTAGATCGCATTGGATCTTATTCATGCAAAACGTTGCTTTGTATAGAAAATGAATATAAACGTTAGGGGAAAAAAATCTTCCGCAAAATACTAAAGAAAATGCAATTAAATAGGGACGCTTGCATTGGATAACTTGTTTCATGCGTCGTGATCAGAAACAAAAACCTCCCACCGAAGAAGAACAACCGGACATTTTGCAAAGTTCAAGGGCGTTGAAATATTGAAGAACTGCAGAAGCAAGCACCAAAGCATTTGGCTGCAGCACACTTGAACTAAAATTTGGAATAAAAATAGACTAGTTTTGGGGGAAGGAGAGTCATTTTTTATTCATGGATTTCCTTTATTCTTGTAATTTTGCTTTGGATATATTTTTTACGTAAATGAACGTAAAGAAAAAATTGTTACTGAAGAGAATATAATCATTGAGTTGGTAAAAATTTTAATGATATGAAAAGTTTTGCCAATAATTTAATACGCACTAAAAATTGCCATATTTTATTCTTAAATTTCATTTATTTTTGTAATTTTACTTTGAATATATTATTAAAATAAATAAATGCAAAGAAAAAGTTATTTCTGAAAAGAATATAATAATTAATTTGCAAAAATTTTATAGTGATTTCCAAAGCAAATAATTTATTCATAATATTATAAAATTTTAAATACGAATGCTTGTATTATTTTAGTTAGATAATACCCAAAAATATCTGAAAGGATTGGTGATTGGCAAACATGATTTTATTTTAAATCCCCATGCACGCCCTTTTCTGTAGTGTTTAGGGTGCATGAAACTGAAAATGGATGTGGCATTTTATCTTATTTTTAAAACAAAAGCAGCATATTTATAATTCATAGCTTAGAGGGCACTGAACAAAAACGAATAAAATTAGTCGTGTGAAGCAAATTGTAATTCAGTTACTTTAATCAATATTATTATTGTAAATCAGAATGTAGTTACTTTTTTCTTAGGAAATTATAATTTACGATTAGTAATCTGTTAACTTAACGTTCATATAGCATTCTATGCACTTTTAACAATTTTTTTTCAAAATCTGCCTACAAAATTTACATTTAGACAACTTAATTGTTTTATATCATTTAATCTTTATGCCCATTTCTTAATGATTTTTTTACATAATTTGATAAACAAATTTCAGCGAAATTATCTGCTCTTTAAATAAATCGTCCTGCCGTTGGCGTGGAGAGGAAGTTTGGAGAGTGGGTGCCAGCTCAGGTGCCGTCCTCGTCATCTGAACGCGGTTCAAAATAAAGAAGACCGTCCCAAAATATCCCTCGCGTTGCTTCAAAACGGGACGTTTAAATGACTAGACTAAACTAAACTCTAAATAAATCTTTATTGTCAATAAAGGTAACTGAACGTGTTGATTAGAGTATCTTGCTGAATTATCTTTTCTTTTGCATGTAAATTTCGGAAATAAATTGTGCAGGTATAATTAAGGCAAAACGATATTAAGCATTGCAATTCCAAATAAAAAATAGTTAAACGCGAGAAGTTAAATACTTGAATTATGTAATTGATACATTTTGAATACCTTTAATATGATGAATGGTAAGATTGTGATTCAGAAATGTGCAGAAGAACAAACTGAGAAAATTAAGTAATTGGACTTTATCAGTTTAGAAAATAAAGTGCTGTCCCCTATTTGACAAAAGCGCAACTCGAAATTTCAGGAAGTTGTTTAGCTTCCTCACAACCCATTGCACGTCCGACAAATATTTGACATGATCTCAACAAAACACTAAATCAAGCTCCCGCGTTACTGCAATTTTCTTCCTTTAAGTAAGGGAGGAAAAATTGATTAGTGAACCAAATATTTGTCTAAAGGGTCCTAGATATATACGGTTTAGGTCTTGAAATTAAATAGCTATTTCATGTGCTAATAATGGCCATTTTCAGCATCTCGATTACTTATCAATTTCATTAACATCGCCTTTCATTTTCACACAGTGTGCACACGCTGATTCTTGAAGAGGACAATAACAAGATCCGACAGAATTTTCTTATAGAATCGTGCAGCACCAAGTGAGTTTTCTGGCATAGATGTGAAGATCTTTTCTGTTATGACACATAACAAAAACATGTACTATGACCGCTCTGTCAGAATAGTCAAGTTCTCATATTACTCTTAATGGCACTATTCATCCCTCCCTACGAGTCTAACTATTCCAAAAAGTGGACTGAGATTTTTGGAAAACGTGACTGTGTGTGTGTTGACTGTCCTATTCAAAAAGTTTCTGTGCGACTGTCGTCGAAAAATTAAAGTAATTTTCATTACTGAATTGAGGTGATAGCTATCTGAAAAAGCAGTTAAACATTAGCGAAGCAGCTGTGGCACCCATACTTCATCGAAACAAAAGGGGAAAAAATCATCGATGAAGGACAGTTAAGGTTTCGAGACAGTTAGGATCGAAATATTTATCCTTTAAAAGTTTTGTTTTCTCTGCTATCTGATAAGATATCTAATATCTATATATTCTAACATTTAATTAGGTATTTAATAACTATATTTATATAACCTAACACCTAATTACATATCTAATATCTATTTCTGTATATCCTAACACCTAATTGTATGACCACCTGAAATGTGCTGTTGTATTCATTCAATTAAGAGTCCATACCTTTGAGAATTTAAACACTTGAAATGTTATGGATTTCGCATCCTATTTTTTATTTATGACGTCTTGGGAGCGATTCTTCTTTAGCGGATGAGTTTAGAAATTCAATAATTTTATCTGCGCATACCACACGGCAAATCAGTTAAGTGTTAATTATTGATTATACTTTTCGCTAATAGACTGTTCAATTTAAAGTCTATAAGATTCTAAAATGCTCTACAATTCATACTGAAATCGAAGATTGTAGAGGTGGCACATTAATTGAAAGTAGTTTGCTTATAAATGAAAACACCTGTGAAATGAGGAATTTTAATAAAGCGGCGTTGAAAGAATTGATTCTTTATCAGGAAACAAACACGGTAGCAATTCTCTGCAAAAATTTTGTTTCTCCTCCTCTTTCTAAGCATATTAAGGCAAATTAGCGACACTTCAATTTTCTCTGTTATGACAATAACAGAGTCAGATGTTGTATTGGAAGTTATTTAAACAATTTCAGCATTATTTAAGACGAATTTCGCCTTTAAAAGATAATGTCCCTCGATTTGTTCCAACCACACGGCAAATGAATGCTTCTTCCTTTATCACATTATTAACACATTCAAAGTATCAAAGAAATACAGGGTGTTCATTAATTATTGTCGGGGTGTCCGTACCTCATAATTTTCGAATAAAAAATATTACGCAAAAACCGATTACGTATTCGTAAATTACAACTCAAAGAATTTTACGTGGCAACAATGCGATCTTAGCGCATTTGCAGTCTGGGTAATTATGACGTCATAAATAAAAATGGCGACCGTGCAAGAAAAAGCAATGTGTGTATTGTGGTTTTTCGAAACTAAATCAGTCATAACTACTCAACGTCGCTTCAGGACAAGAAAGATCCTCCTTCGGAAAATTCTATCAGGCGCTGGTTAACACAATTTCAGGAAACAGGTAGCGTTCTACACCGAAAGGGAGCGGGGAGACCGAGCACTTCGCAGGAAAATCATTAATAATTATAATAATTTATAATTAATCATTAATAATAATTTTAATATCATTAGTAAAATTCTTTGAGTTGTAATTTACGAATACGTAATCGGTTTTTGCGTAATATTTTTTATTCGAAAGTTATGAGGTACGGAAACCCCGACAATAATTAATGAACACCCTGTATAATTCTTTTACACGAAGAAATCTTTGTGGCCCGAAGGCGTTCAATAGGCTGTGGATGTGGGCCTCGTGGACATTAAATCTGTCATAGGCCATACGCCCTCAAGTTGGTGGGATATGAAAATTTAGATAGTGAGGTATTGGCTCAGGTGTCGTCTTTGTCGTCCAATAATGGTTCGAAACTACGAGGTCTGTCCTCCATATCTATCGTATAGTTGCAAAACGAGATGCCAAGCTAACGAGTCAAGTCATGAAAATTCCAAATTAGTGTTTAAAGTTTGGTGTAATAAATAATTTATACTCACTGATACGTTACGGTTATGAAATTTTCAAAAAGCAGTTAAAGTATTTCAGACTAAACATCTGGCTCAGAATAATCTAATTAAGTTGCGCTACATCTATATTGCTAAATTATCAGTACACGCACAGTAGATTGATTCCCTTTAGCTATAATTAATATTTAAAATGCAGAGTAATTATCTATTTATACTCACCAGTGACATACATAACAGTATTTCCCTTTTTAAAACCATAACCTTTGAAAATGTCGTTTGTAAGATTTCAGATTAGAAAGTTGCTCCAGAATAATATTATGTCCGGGATACCTTTATTGCTAAATTACAAATACACGTCGGTACATATTCCTTTTGACTACTAATAATATTTAAAACGCAGTGTAATTATCAGTTTATACTCACTGCTATGCATAATAGTAATTCTCTTTTCAAAATTACAACATTTTAACATGCCATTTGAAATATTTCAACGTAAAGAAAGCTGCTCCAAGATAATCTTGTTTTGTCCCGGTTTATCTTTATAGCGAAATTTTGACTATGTGTCTGCACAGATTCTTTCTGATTACTATTAACATTTAAAACGCAGACTAATTATTAATTTATACTCGGTGCCATACGTAACAATAATTCCCTTTTCAAAACCGGAGTCTTTCAAAATGTCATTTGAAATATTTCACAGCCTAAAGAAAGCTGCTCCAGAATCATCTTATTATGTCTCGGTATATCTTTATTGCTAAAATGTGAGCACACGTTCAATACAATTTCCCTTTGACTACTCTGTTCGAAGCATAAAAAGAAAATTCAATTTGCTAGTGTTTCCTCCTTTATCTTGTCAAAATCCCTCGATTTCTTTTTATTCATTTATTCATCGTTATTTTTCTTAACTTTTCACCTTCCGACACAGTTTCTTTCCACTCTGCTCTTTATGCATGACAAGAATAAAAATCTAAAGCAAATGGAACACTTCAAAGGATGTTCTATGAAAGGAGTACAGATGATGGGAGGTTTTTGGAGAACACTAAGTAATGAAAATAAGAAAATTCTTGGATTCGAGCGAAAATTGAAGCTCCGTCGATATAAAATAGATTTCTTGCTATCAATTGTTTCCAATAAGAGGAATTCCATAGGGCAAATGTGAGAATTGCAGGTTAAAATTAAATATTTTATTAAAATGAAAGAATGCTTTTTGGAGGCAATAATTTTTCGTATGTGAAAATCTTATTATCATAAGAAGGAATTTCAAAGGCACCCGTGAAATTATCCTTTAAAAATTCAAGATAATTTACGGGAACCTTTTAAGTTATCTCTAGATAATTTAAAAGGTTTAAGGGAGCTTTGGAGAAAATTTTAAAGGTTGAAATTATTGAAATTACTCAAAACATCTAATTTTTAGTATCTAATTAAAAGGAAAACTGTGCATTCCGTATACCAGAAAATATTTAAATATATTGATGATATTTATATATATATTGGTAAATGTATCATTAATTTTCACCATAATTTATGTACACAGAAAAAAGTTTTTCTCCGTTAATTTAATGATTTTATGCATTAAGCAAAAATAACTCTTTAATTGTGCTTCATTTGCAGAGTAAATTATTTGTTGGGTTTGTTTTAAAAAATAAAAATGAGAGAAATATTCCGAAACATATTTTAATGATTAACTTTATTGCAAACCATATTTCAAATAAAAGTCTTTATAGTATTTTCATCACTATTTCTCTTGAAAACCGAATATATGTATGCGTTCATTGGAGAAATTCACGTAATATCATAACAAGTTATGTTCAATGGAGTAAATTTACGTGATGTTATAACAAGTTATGCTCAATAGGGTAAATTCACGTTGTGTCACATTTACATGATAAACGTAACTGCGAATATCATCTAACATTTGATGGCACGTTGTCTAGCACTTTGCTGTGATGTCACATCCATTTTCCTCTGACAAAATGCGCAACGGACTCCAAAATTAAACTGAATGGGTGCATTTAATTTGTATTATGTGAACATGAATGGACTCCATGTAAATATTTAGAAGCAAAGAACAATATAGGAATGAATGTGTCCAAGTCTAGCTGTCTGAATTTAAAATTTAAAAAAAAACTTTTTTACGTAAATTCCATTCTTCACTTAAAGCTGGTTTTGATTTTTAAACATTTACTTAAGCGACATGTGAAACTTCTATTTTGGCCTAAGTACGTTAAATAAACAACATTTTCAACGCCTTTCTCATTATTGCGAACATAAAAAATTTCGAAAAAAATATCATCAAGCTTTATTCAATTAAGTATAATGCGTGTTCTTTTTTGAAACCTTTCCTAAGGATCAAATGGCTGTTAGGATCTATTATGTATTTTGCTTCTTTCTTGATGGTCTGCTTGTTTTCTTCTCAGTAGCGTTTTGTTTCATTTTTATAGCTTAATTTAATAATGGGCACAACCTTGAAGTAAAGTCTGTGTTTCATGCACACTGAAGGAGATGTTTTTAATATTAGGTAGGAAGAAGCGTTTTCCTTTCTTAGAGTTAAAGCATTCGTAAATTAAAACTCTGCATCGATTTTTAAAATATATATTTATTCTTTCTTTGTTTGCAGTAAAACTACTGAAGTCAAATATTTTCAACTGTAATATAAAAAATAGGTTTAAAATTAATGTGGAAATGTTCAATAGTGTAATCTTACGTTCAAAAGAAAAGTTATAAACCAAATCTTGAGATAAATAATATTAAATATGAATGGTTAAAGCTTTTTTGAATACATGCGTTCGAATTTAGCGTTTATGCACACCTACCAATTACTGTACATGAAACAGCATGCTTTTTGCCTTTACACTGGCAAAAATAACACAAACTTTTCGAGGATGGCAAGCCATAAAGTGTTATTAATAATTAGTTGCAGGCGCCTGAAAGCTGATTTTATTTCTGATTCTACTATCATTGTTCATTAATCTTATCACTCCTTCTGTATTCTGTTCACATAAACATTTTCTTATTTAGGGATAACCACATGCCTTCCTCAAGTTCAACTTCTTCATCTATAATGATATATTTTCAGGAAGATTTTAGTAGACCATATTTGATTAATACAGAAATTTTTTAATAATATGTGTAATTAAGGAAACTGCAACAATATTAGATAGAAATAATTGCAAACAGTTTAAAGTAAAGCATTCTAACTTAATGCAATTAAATTAATTCATTTTTTAAAAATCTACGGGTTTGATGCAGTGATTTCGTTTTACAATGTTTGATTTTTTGTGACGCTTTTTTCGTTTTATAATGTATAATTGCTGTTAAATATGCTCATTTATATACAATGTTTGATACTATATTGTATATAAATGAGGATATTTAACAGCAGTTTTTCACCTTTTAATTTCCGTATTTTCATTTTTTGTTTTCCGTTTGATTTATTTATTCATTTTTAAATTGCCGCTCAATAGAATGATTCCTGTGTTTGAAAAAAATCAGCTTTTATATCTTGCGTCAACCTGACGGAAAAGGAAAAAAATCTGGCAGCCTAAAGTCACAACTTGGTGAAATTTGGCTATTTATAGCCAAGCTTGGCGCTTGAACCATGACACAGAAAATAAGTGAATTTTCGGCAATTTCTAGCAATCACAAACTTGGTACTTTTTCTCTGGAATATTTCCATTGCCGGATATGAACGGTATTTGAAAATCCATTTTTCAGAAAATTCGAATCAGTTGCGGATTGGGCAGCGTCCAACGAATTCCGAGATATTTGCCCCCAACAACAGTCGATATTGCAAATAGAATTGATATTGCTTTTTAATCTTATTGTTATGTCTTTTGTGTTACATTATGTTTAGTTGCGTTCGAAATGAGAATAAAGTGACGTTTTCATTGGTTTTATCAGTTTCCTGCTCGTCTTCAAGACCAAACATTCCTGAAATCTGCGATCCTAAGAGAGAAAATTCAAAATAACATTAAATAACAAATTTGCTACAGCAAGTCCCTAACTGCCCTTTTTTGTTTTCTTTAATTCTCAATACTATCTTGACTCCTTTTGGAATTAACTCCACAAAATATCCGTTCGTGTTTGAAGAGTTTGACATCGCAATCGAATGAATAATACTTTCTATCCAGAGGGGTTCTTTTATGAATTCCTGTTATGGTTACTTCTTTCGACCTCATCCCTGGACTGGAAGATTGTGGAAACCCTGTTTTAATCCTGACCACTCAGCAATCGATGTTGGGCACATGTTATATTAAGCCGATTGTTTACTTTCGGTACCCCAATGCAGCATCAGCCCTTGACTACCTTACAGAGCAGCAGATCTACTCTATGCCTTAGAGCTCTGATAGCCATTCCACAATCAAAATCAGTCAACTCACACATTTTATCCACTTCTTCATACTTATTTCTTCTCTGAGATGTTTGCAATCACTCAATATTCCAATTTTAAACTCTTTTGGACCTCTGTGTCAACAATGTGACATGCCAACTAATTGACATAAAAATTTAATAAAGGTGATCATAATAAATTGACTCTAAATTTAAATTATAATCCGGTTATCAGTATTGTATTTCCAAAAACACTTTTACAAATATTTTATTTCCAAGATGTTTAGAATAATTTGTAGCTAGATTGTATACATCCCAGGATAAACAAAGAGTTTTCTATGTAAGCTAATCCAGTTTGTCTTGGAAATAAAAACATTATCTTACATATATTCTAAGCAGAGGAAAGTGAAAGTTTGTTAAGAGATGAATTTCATTGGCATTTTGCTGCGCTAAAGTGCGATGTCGAAATATTCTGAGTTTTTGATATTTATATACTAAAATTATATAGTTGGTGTTAGAGGTTATTAACACTAATGTTAAATAAAATTAAACTTTATATGCGTTACGTTTATATTTTGACTGGAAGCTTTGAATTTCAGCATTTTTGATACACAAGATGACTTTAATTATCACTTGGATACTGCTTTAAAAATAAATTTTTGAGGAGAGAAATGTAACGGTAAATTTAGGGAACTATACCAAATGAAGCATTTTCATTTGCTGTTTAAAAACGGGTTTCACTGGGAGGTATTCTACACTGAAATGTGCATTCAAAGCCCCTCCCTTCTTGAAGTTTGTACTGGTTACAATTAATCACTTGCTAAGAACAAATGACTCATGTCGGATTTTATTAGCACTGACTTCAGCGAAAAATCATTAATCACTTTGAAAGATTATTTGGGTGATTTCACTGACAATACCTGTTACATTTTGAACAATATTTATGATGCCGTTTAGCAACAAAAGTTTGAATTTTTATTAGGCACTTAACCTTTTGGCGTAACATACAGTTTCAGCGTGATAAACGCCCTTTTCAGAATAGTTTTATTATTACTTAGCATTGTTTACGCTTTTTCTTCACGAAACAAGTGAAAAAAGGGAGAATCTTTTCATATCCGTCATTCTTTGCAATATATTTTTTATTTAGAACCTGAAATTTCGACATAGGATATTTAAAGAATGACTAACTCAAATTTTAAAGAGACCACCTGAAGATCATCATTCTTCTAACTAATAATGAAATACAAGCAAGACGTATGAAATGATGATAGATTAATTTTACAATTTTTCTTAATTTCTAACGGAAAGTTTCAATTATAAAGTGATTTGTTAAATTTTTAAAACAGAAATTTTCATTATTTGATTTTTAAATTGCACATTATAATTTATGACATTTTTAGTTATTTCTAAATTTTTAAAAAATGAGACAATTGTTTGTTTCTTCTATTTTCAGTCAATATTCTTAATTCACATTTTTAGAGATCTTTAACATAGTTAATATTCCTTAATTCACAGTTCGCAATAAAGTGGGGTTTTTTTGCCCATGTAATTAACTTTGACATCTAATAGAATTTCTGTTTCCTTATTTATTTACCTTATAACAGCATTAAAATTTATGTATTCAGTAACTTCGTTCATCTTAATTACATGCATGTTATTGGGTTTCATTCATTATAGAAATATTTATTTTTCTCTAATAGTTTCACTATTTAAAATTGCGATCAAATTTAGATGGCAATGAAATCATTTTCCAATTATGTATATTTCTTTAATTCTTTAAGCGCTAAAATTCATTCTTTTTCTACCAAAATTAATCAGTCGATATCTGAAATTTGGAAATTAAATTCGCTGTTTAAAATTTCAATCAAACTCTGATGACAATATAACGTTTTCCCATCGTGCATATTTCTAAAAAACTCTTTTTTGGAGCGCAATAAATCATTTTTCTTATCATAAAAATGAATCACTTAGCAGCTGATATTTGAAATTTGTCTCTCGATTTTTTAAAATTTTTAAAGATAATTAGTTTCGCAATTTCTTTATAGATTGTAACCAAAACAATACTCAACTCTGATACAAAATTAATCTACCTTATAAAGCATGTTTGATCTGGCTTAAAATTAAACATGACTGACGCTACGACAATATGCCTTTATTAAAACAATTAATACAAATCCTCCAACGATGAAGTGTAAGCCACTAACCGTGAACAAATAATTTCCAAGGCATGACAATCAAGTTTTCTTCTTTTAGTTCGCCGCTTTCAATCAACTTTTTCTACTCTTTTTTCGCTTTCCAAATCCAGTATTAAGCTTTTGCCGCATAATTGGGAGAAAAGTTAATGAGCTGATTTCCTCCTATCGAGTCTTCTGAGTCAGGGTTCAGCAACCTTTTCGCACTGGCAGCGCAACTTCAATTTTAATGTTAATAAGACGCTGGGTGGTCCAAGAGGAATTCATAATAGATCTTTAGAAAGAAAATCAATGAAAATTTCCATTAATTTGTTTTCGGTCCAGATTCATTTGTTGGAACGTATTATGTTAGGAAATTACAGTTTTTAAGTCTCTTGCTGAAAAGTCGAAGTTTAAACAAAGTAACGTAGAAATGTAGTATATGTGCGTTTTCATTTCTTTTAGAAATGTTCAACTAAGAATTCAGTCGGATAAAGAAAAGACTGACCGATGTTTTTCGCAATATGTTGTTTTTCTTCTCGAAATCTACCATTTTTTGCAAAGTGATCATTAGGAAGATGTTTAAAACTTTTAGTAAAAAGGAATTTTAAAATAATTGTTTCTTTTAAGTTTGGATAACATTGTAGTGTTACTAGTAATTAACTTTTGCGCTTCAAAGATGGAACGTTGGCAAAAACTTGTACTTCTGCTTTTATAAGTGAAAATACTAGTACGAGGGACGTTCCGAAAGTATGTTTCGTACGCTTTTTCACAGGGAAGCTTTATTACAAACAGAAATATACAATGGCATAACAAAATACAAACTTTTGGATATTTTCAAACATATTCGCCACCGACATTATCACATTTGTCGTACCGTGAAATCACTTTCAAGATCCTGGTAAAAATCGGTGCCCCAGCGAGCAAAGGAAGTTCTTAAAACCCTCCGCACCTCTTCATTGCTTCGAAAGCGACGTCCCGATAGTGCTGACTTTGATGCAGGAAAAACATGGACGTCTGATGGGGCACGATCGGGGCTGTAGACCGGGTCATCCAATTTCTCCCATCCCAGGCGACGAATGTGTTCTTTCGTGTTCCTTGCTGTGTTGGTTCTTGCATTATCGTCCAAGAACAAAACTCCTCTACTCAAAAGCCTTGGTCTCTTACGTAGAAAGGCGGACTTCAATTTGGTGAGGGTGTTTCAATAGCATGCCTTTTTGATGGTCCCTGAAGTAAAGAAATCAATTAAAGTCCCCTAATTAATTAATCAATCCCTTCGCGTCCCATTACACTGTCAGCATAACTTTCGAATAAGTAAGGCACTTTGAATCTTTTAGTTACGGGTGACCTGGGATGTTTCCACGTCATTTAGGCGGATTTGATACCTGGGGTAAAGTTGTGCTTCCATGTCTCATCGCCTGTGATGATACTGAAGAGAAAGTGAGAGATGAAGAGGTGCGGCAGGCTGTGAAGAACTTCCTTCGCTCGCTGCGCACCGATTTTTACCAGGATAGTTTCTTGAAATTGATTTCACGGTACGACAACCGCATCAGTGTCGGTGGCGAATATGTGGAGAACTAGCCAAAAGTTTGTACTTTTTTATGCCATTGTATGTTTCTGTTTGTAATACAGCTTCCTTGTGAAAAAGCTTGACGAAATTACTTTCGGAACGTCCCTCGTATATTGGAAAACAAGTAGAAAATTGGGAAATTCTTATAAAAATATTGTAAATGTATTGTTTTTTAAGAAACGGTGCGAACTTTGTTTTGCATAAGGTATCAAACAAATTCTGACCAAATTGCCATGAGAAACTAACTGCTGCTTGAAAAAAAAATTAGGAAAAGAATATATCTTAAAATTTGCTAATAAAAAAGTGGGGAACTTAATAAATAGGTTATCCCTAAACAGTTGTCAGTGGCGCTCGCATTTCCCAAATTTTAAGCATTTGTAATGTATTTATAATGTATAGAAATTAGACCATTAATCAAATAATAAGATTATCTTTACTGTTCTACTCTAAAGCCAAACAAAAGCTTTTAAAAAGCAACAGTTTGCATGATTGTTTCATTGCGAATTTAGTTGATGAGGGCGAGCATTTGACCACCCTTGCACTAATCTGCGGGCACCTATCTTTAATGAGCATACTAGATATGTCAAAGGTTAATTATCGTTGTTTTGAGGCTAGTGGAAATAAATTCCGATTTGAATTGATGCATCGGTGCTTTCTTAACATAAATTAAATCTGAAATTATGCCCAAATATAACTTTTCCACTTAAATTTTAAATAGTTACAACCGAAAAGTTGCTGTTCATTGCATTTCAGGCTGCTTCAGTAACATTTAAACCATCCTTATGAGTCATTTTAATATTATTGACCACACTTACCTCTTCAAATTCATCCATTGGAACCACAACTTGTTACGTTTTAGTCGCCATCATAAAATAGTTATATAGAAAAACACGAATAAAACTTTGATTGATTGAAATACAAAACCACGCACAAAAAATGAAAGGAAGTTTAATTACGACATCCCCTACCACAGCGTTCTAATCAGCTTGGAGTCTCCAACTATTGGGCGGCACGAGTCCACTCGAATTTGATACCCTGCAAATATCAAAACAAACATCACCTAACAATTGCCCTCCCTAATGAAAGAGAAAATTAAAGATTGCATTTTTGATTCATGATTTTCAATTAATTTATACGGAATATAGGTTAGAACGGAATATAGGTTAGAACGGAATATAGGTTAGAACGGAATCTCGGAAAACGAGACTTTAGTGTATTATCAACGGAGCACAATAAATGCATTTATTTTGATAAAATATTCAATATCAATAAATCATAAATTCTTTTATCTTTTGTTAACAATCAAAAAACAGAAGCATTTTCTCAACGGTACAAGACAAACATAGAATACAGATAATAGCTGAACAAAATGAAAATATTATAGATATTTGAAAACAATACACAAGAAAACTTCAAAAGAAATGCTGAGTACCAATAACATTTGATGTTAGCCATGTTTTATCAACGCAGACTTCACAGATTTTGACTACTTCATGGCAGATAATCGGAAGTATCAGCGAACCATGAACAGTGTGAAAGCTCTAAATGAAACAAAGCAAAACGGTTAGCTTCATACCAGAAACCCATCGTAACTTAAATGGATATTTTAAAATTGCCTAATTATTATAGAGATATAAATACTAATTAATGGAATTTTTAATTGCGAAAGAGTTAAAAATACATAAATAATAACAGACAAAGATAAGAAGTAAGAATCCGGTGGATGACTTCATCAGAGGCCATTCATCCATGCAGATTCAAAACTAGAATAGGTTGTCTGTAGAGATCAAAAATACTTCATTTAATATATTTCAGTACCAATATAATACCATAATAATAACCATAATATAACAACATAACAGTCTGATATAACACCAGTATCATTTAGATCGTTACGTTTGACCCTTAAAAGCCCCATTTTTTAAACATTGATTTTAAAATGTTTTTGACCCTCATTTCTTGAATAAAACATGGAAAAGTAGTGAAGAAACATGGAAAGTGGTAGGGTTTATGGCTAAAAATACAGTTTGCTACCAACTGACAACGCTGGGCTTTATTTCAGAAAAAAATGTCTTTGATAAAATTCTATAATGTCAAACACAGATGGATTTTAATAAATAATAATACGGATAGGGAATTTCTTTCAACATTGCAGAATAAAATATGGTATTCTCAAGCGTACAAGCAAAGCTAAAAAGATGCAGCCTCAAGTGAAAAACACCAATTTATTTTTATTTTTTATCAGCACTCAGGCTGCCCTCAATATGTAGTAAATTGACTTAATGAAAAATTTCAGTATGTATCCTTCAGTATATTAGAGCTTCAGTCTTATTCTCAAGATTTTAGAAGACAAAATTTCGTATGTTGCTTAGACAACAATGGGCCTTTAGGGTTAAATCATTAGTTTTCATTAACATGTTTTAAGTGTTCGCTTATGAAAAAATGATCGATTATCAGCCTATTGCCTCTCTTTAATAGGTACACAATATTAATAAAACAATCAGCACAAGACGCGATTTAAAACACGATTTCATGCATGGCGGAAGTGTGTGGATGAAGTTTCCTTAACCCTGAAAATGCTTTCTTCAGTAAATGCAAACTACGTCCTTCTCTCTAACTCTATATTATTTCTTCCTTATGTCAATTCAATTACATTACAAGCACACAAATTGGCATTAACGTTCAGCAAGTGCGAGGTTTTGTGAGACACGTGATGAAAACAAAAATAATAATACTAAAGAGACACATATTTATGGAGGAAATGAAAGAATAATAAACTGCGTTCATTTTCTCCGTTAAATGGATGTGTTGCTGAACCCAAATTAATGTTTTGGTACAAATGCTCTAAAAGCTCAAAATGGAATCGCTTAAGTATTAGCTGTATTAATTCAGCTTCAATTCTAATTTGAAAATTATTTCAGATTTACTGTTTTAATTTTTCTACGCATGTTTTAATAGACAAAAAGCGATGATATTATATTATTTGAGAAATGACCTATATTTTTTATATTCTTCGAAAATACGAATAGAAATTCATATTTCACCGGTGATGAATACTTTACTTTTCTTAAAGATATAAAACACATAAAATGGTGCATGTGCTTCATCAGATATATTGAAAATTGTGTCTAGATAAAACCTGGATAAGGCATTTCATAATACACTTAGAAAATCATAACAGTTGATGATAACTATAAATGCCATTTCTTTGTTGCTTCTAATATTTCTGGATTACCGTTGCTTATAAATTCAGTTTATAATGATAAAATCTTACAGTCAAATCGTTGTTGTTGAGCGTATAACTTTGATTTGAAAATAAACCAGTGAGAGAGTTCTCTCTCCACTTAGTCGTACTCTGCATTCATTTTTCTCCGTTAAATGAATGTGTCGCTGTTCTTCTTCAAATGCTCGCATTTTGTGTTTAGCTTCATCATATAGCAAAGAGAACAGGGTACGCATTTGGACCTCATCTCGGTGACCGTTTGGATCGAAAATTTGACACAAACCGAAAATATTGGTTTCAAGACCACATAACAGATTACATTTATCTATCGCATTGGCCTACACACGAATATAGGGCCAGTCAACCATTTGACGTATTTGATCCATAATTTGATACAGATCTACAAATCTAATGATAACACGATAAGCCAAATTTCATCTATTTATATCGTTGCATTTTTTTAGTTATGACGTTCGGATGTGCACGGAAGGGAAGACTGACAGGCTTCTGGCAGATGAAATTCAGTAAAACATTTGACAAAAATCTTCAGTTCTGGTGAAAAGACCACATACCCAATTTTATCCTTCTAGATCATTGAGTTTTTGAGTGATCGTATTCACAGACAGACGGACGGACACAAATATTTACAAAAATGTGTTTTTCGGACTCAGGGCAGCCACAACGTAGACATTCGTCTAAATCTCGAGGTCTAATTTTTTGACGGTTACGATAATTTCTCTTTGTATACGAGAAAGTAAAAATTAGAATTTTTTTTGATATGAGGAAACAAAATATCAATAAAATCATTATCATTTAATATGGCCAGAAAATTGCTATGAATCGAAATGTACGCATTAATTTAGACGAAAACCAAACCTTTCTATTATAGTGGGTCCCTAGATGAAAACCAAACCTTTCTATTATAGTAGGTCCCTAACAAATCGAAACTAAATAAATGGAATTCAAAAACAGATCCTTCTAATATTTTGCAATGGTTACATGTTCACTGGAAGACAAAGTGAAGGCTGGACTAAAGCTTGCATTCATCTCTATCGGGCAGAAAACATAAAATGCGCAAGACGAATCTCTTTTTAAAAACATGTATATTATCAGCTCTTTTCAGAAATTTCAGTTGATCTTCTACAACACAGTCCTTAAAGCCAGTGATATTCGCATATTTGTGCAATATACATGAAAGGGAAATTAAAAAATTTTTAATTCACCCAAACATTTCATCCACATAATTCAGAGGAAAGTGACTTAACAGAGCAAGTATTAACATGCAGTTACATTACGTCTAACATGTGCACAATATATGCATTTTATACACATTGTATTTTTGATAAAACAACATGTAATAGTGGTGTGCAAGATGGATGGTAGAAGAACGTCCGAATTTGGATACATATAAAGCAGTGAACCTCCCCCCTTTTTTGGGTCATGTAAAATATTTTAAGTGCGGACACGTTTTTCTATATCTTAAAATTCTTCGATGCAAATAGACAGCAAAATATTCATACAATTGATGTCAAGATTTTAGAAAATTCAATTGATGACAGGTCTATATCTTCCAGTTTCAGACATTTAAGCAGAAAACAAGGAATTAGTTAAGAACGAACCTTCAAAATAACGATACAAAAATATTAACTTCACTGTATTTGCTTTATAAATATAACCTTCCCTTCAAGCCAATAAATAACAAGCAGACAGAATTACCATCATCCTTATCATTCTTGCTTACTACGTGTATGATTAGGGTCTACAAGATAGCCTCTTGAGAGAGATTGAATTTTATTATTCCTAATTTATTCTAAGTGAATGCACGATAAAACATATCATTTTATGCCGACAGATAACAATATTTGCACACACAACTGCTGCTTAGTCTTTAAAAACTTAAATAGTCAATTCACGAAGAAACAATCAAAATTTCAACAACTTACAACAGGACAACCCAAGAATGAGTGGAAAAAGATCTGACAAGTAGACAGATTTATTGTGTTTGCTTTATACGCAACCTTCTTTTGAAGTCAGTGAATAAGCAGACAGAAATCCGCTCATCGTAGTCGTCCTTGCTTGCTTAAAATCTGTCTAAGGTTTGCGAGATAGCATCTTCAGTAAGGTTGAACTTTATTATTCCAAATGTATTCTAAGTGAATGCAAGCTCAAACAGACCATTCGATGCAAACAGACAATATTATTACAATTGATGCTTAGTTTTTAAAAGCTAAAATTGTCAAATCACGACGAACCAATCTTTTAAAATTTAAACAACTTACGACAGACAACGCAGGAATGAAGTGGAAAAACATTTGACAAGTAGACAAATTGACCATAGTTGCTTTATTCTCAATCTTCTTTTGAAGTCAGTAAATAAGCATTTAGAAATAGGGTCATCGTAATCGTCCTTGCTTGCTTAAAGTCTGATTAGGGTTTGCGAGATAGCCTCTTGAGGGAGATTGAACTTTATTATTCCAAATTTATTCTGAGTGAATGCGCGAGACCTAGCACAGTCGAAGTCTTCCTCTGTCTCGATTATGTAATCTCGGCTTGGTGCCAAAAACGATTTATCGCTCTGAAGGTGGGTAATTGCGGCAGGACATGCGTTCTCGTTGGGAAAACAATGACGATGATGAACTGTGTGTTACCGCATCAATTTTCTCTCGGTTTAAAACAAGAAACAAAAAGCAGTAGAGTCGGCTAAAATCTACATGCAGCAGAAAGAAACAGATCTGAGAGAGTCATAAATTGGATTTGTAATGATGGTAACATGCATTCATGAATTCTTTAAGTTATCGCTTAAGCAGGGGTTTCGTCTTGTTTAAAAAAATTAGCATAGTGAGCGTTCATTGATCGTGTAACCACAGTAAGTTAATGAACTTGAACTCTTCTGAATTAGTAATAATATGCTGCTGAAAAAGAGGTTCATTAATTACAAGAAGCTACGAAGCCACTATTATTAATCTTGTAAACGGAAAGAGGTAAACTTGTTAAAAGATTGGAAAGATTATTATCCACAAAAAGGAAGAAATAAAATAAAAAGGAAGAACCATTAGTTCTCAAGATATATCCGTTTTCTTTCTAGTTCACATAAAATGTCTTTTGACATCAACGAGAAAAGCATTAAGTGATGAGTTGTTGTAAGGAGATATTGAAATGTGATATAGGTATCCGGTTTAGTCTATGGAATTGATTTGATTGCAGTAATAAGAAAAACGAAGACTTATTACTCATTGTAACTAAATAATAAGTAAGGCATATGATATTTCAGCTGAATATATTTGTTGAGAAAATTGCAAGTGGATTTCGTTGCGAAACGAGATGTCTTATGTCATGATTGTTTGATCTTGTGTATGGACGACTAAATTAAATTAGTGCTTCAATGATATTAGGGGATGAGTCGAAACGATTGCTTTTTTTCCCTATAAATAAATTAGATTAGCTAATTGTGATATTTTTCTTTTTAAGTTTTAATAAATAGCATCTAAAGCCTATGTTTTTAATTATTTTGTCAAGTTTTAGATATTATCAAGATTATAAAAATTGCTAGTTGTATTCGTCTTAATGATGATTGTTAAAAAAATAAGAAAAAACATAAATCGGATATGGAAGTATAAGGATTTAAATAAGAAATTAAAAATGAGTACTTTTTATATTTAAACTTCATTTTTCAAAGATGGATAAAGGGAATTTTAGTAAATTAATTATATTAGTTAAACGCATTGGTGGATAAAATATTTTATGTCTAGAAAAACAATAATTGTTCCTCCACAGAAGGATTACACACTCAGTTTCTATCAAACAGTTTTAAGAAGGATACAACATGGATATCTTAAGGAATATGGAAAGATTGATCTTTATAATGAAATTTTGAAGACGAAGACTGGTAAAGATACTTTTCAGTATTGGTTATTGAAGAAATTTTTCCAGTATTGGTTCCGGTTTTTTCAAAATAAACAGTATTAAAATTAAATTAATTGTAACTATTCTAATGACTCCAAATATGAACGTGTAAAGCTGAGAGTTGTCTAGACTGGTGGCTTCCAGCTAGTGGAATACATGCACTTCGATGAGCTTGCTAAAACAAAGAATAATCAGTATGGGCAGAGATACAGATAAAGCGCAAAATTGCAATAAACTTTTAGTCTGAATCACAGCCAGAAAAAAATTTTAAATCTAGCTCAAGTAGAGAATTTAACTCTTCATTTCTACTTTTTAAATTTAAAAATCAGTGGTGAATCAAAGCATTCAGGTGTTTCATTTACAAGAAATGGATATAAAAAGATGCTCGACAGTGAACTGATTAAAACCATAAGCACTTGGAAAAACATTATGTACTTTGTTCACAGCTAGAAAGATACCAGTGACTATTATTAGCGTTTATTATTTCCTCATTTAAAGCACAGAAATTTAAACAAAGAATACAAATCCAAATGTGCTAGTTTTATATTTTGATTATCAATGAACCAACTAAACTTTCGGGCAAAAGTCCAGTGATTCACTCCTGTTTTGTTTTTTATTTTATATATTTGTTTTTTTTATTATTATTTTTTGTTGTTGTTCCTTTAAATATTGCTAAGGCAAACGGATGTCTATAAACAGAACGAAGTTCATACCCTCTCCACATTTTTGAAGCATGTGGACATTACCAACACGGAATTCTGGAGCGTCTGGCATTTATCACAACTCAAGAATGTTGTTATTAGACGGCGAATTGCTTTTAAATATCACCGAAAGGCTCATAAAGCTGCATTAATCTAAAACATTTTATAAATTTCTTTGGACTTTTTTGGCCTCATGTGACATAGATAAAAGTCCGCGAAGTCTATTAAATTTCTTCCTTCTTCCCTTTACCAGATCATTCAAAAACCGTTGCTATTGCTGCGTATATAATTATACACATGGTAAGAAAAAATCGCAAGAATTCTCTATTAAAGTACATTACCTCAAAAACAAAAGATAAATTCCGTATTGTCTGAAAAGTTTTGGAAATTAAATCATTTAAATATTAATACAGAGGGTGTTCGCACATTTTTAGAACGATTTCGTTTCGCTGTAGGAAATTTTCGTTTGTTTGGGAAAAAAATTTTCACAACAATTACATTTTTGAAGCTATAAGCTATCATGTGCAACATAAATTTTTTTGTTTGCATGCAAAATGGCGCTTTTCAAGAAACGATGGTTGGAAGTCTACGTTGCTCTTTCCAAAGAGAGTTAATCTTATTCAGTTATTTAAAGACGCTGTGAAAGCCATGGTTTTTTATATCTAAAGTCACAATTGGTAACATTGTTAATAAAAAAGGAAAAAATATTCCAAGTTTGGTTTCAAGTGGAAAAATTGTTCCAAATACGTATCCAAGGAAAAAACGCAGTTCTTCGAATATTGCAAAGGTGAGACCTTTAATGTTAAAAGAAAATACTCTTAGTCAAAGATTTGGTTCAAAATCATTAAAATACTCAGTATTAACTGTAAGCAAAATTATTTACATTTGATTTGAATACCAAATAGGCCAAAAAGAATTTCAACTTCTTTCTCCACGTCTTATTGCTGAACGAAGAACACGCCACAGAATTCTTTAAAAAAATCATTTATCCGGACAAAAATGAAAAAAATGTTGTAAAAATAGATGAAGTTTGAATCTATTTGAATGACTACAAGAAGAAATTCAATTTATTATCATCAAAGAGGAGAAAAAAATCTTAAAATATGGTTCAAAGAATATAAAGAAAGTTTTCCTAAGGAAATTATGATTGTTGCTGATTTTTCATATAATGGCGAAATAAAAGTAAAGAGAGAGGATAAAAATGTTAAGATCAACTCCACATACTATCAGGAACATATTTTATCTACAATCTTCAAATATAAAATAACATCTCTTTACCCGCAATGCCACCAATCAGTAGAACTGCAATAACACAAAGCAAGAAGCCGTACATCACAATTCACTGTTAATTTCCTTGAAAAAATGAAACAAGAAGTGGATATTAAGACTTATAACCTTTACTGATATTCCTGGTAAATAGTTCTGTACCACCCGTGAGTTTTTGAGATTTTGGACTTTTGAAAACCGCATTATCCAAACGTCGACCTACAACCTTTTCTGGACTTTGGAAAGATTTTCAAGAGAAATAGGACAAAATACCTCCTCTGATACCACAAAAATCATTATTTTCATGGAAGTTAGGATGTAGAGAGATAGTTAAGAATACGGGCTATCAAACTGAACATTTCAAACAAAAAAATATGTAAAATGGTTTTTTAAATACCATAAAAATCGTTCTGAAAATTTTTGAACACCCTCTGTATTTTGAATTAAAAATTCTAGATATCCGTGTACAAACACATGTCACAAAATATGCTTATTTTTTTAATCAAAACTTCAGTCGTCAGTCTAAAATCACTAGACTTATTAAACTTAGAAACCCAGAAAAATGTGTATAAAGATAAGAGAGCAACAGTGACTGATTAACTATCTATCAAATAAGTGGTCCAGTGAAAGATGATTTATTTTTCTCATTATTCCTTTTTATTTGGTGTCATTTCTTTCCCATTCTTTTTCTGCAATATTTTACAGTCGTAAATCAAATATTATCGTTTTCGTTGTCATTATTTACTACTTTAGAGATAACACTTAAGTTCAATAAATTTCCAAAGTAGTATTAACACTAATATCTTGATCACTGTTTTCAAGAAATAAGATCACTGTATACATGGTAAATGGAAAGTAAATTTTTTTTCCGAATATGAGTTCAAAATTGCGAACTAAATTTGCTTTTCATTAAGCCTTAACCTTGAACAGAAAATACTTTTACTTCTTTATCATCGAACTAAATCGGATGATACAATCGATGTTCGCCTACGTATAAATACGAATACAAGCATTTCTTGGAATGGTATCAGATTTCTGAACATTACGAGATGGAAATATTTCTTTCATCAAATCAGCAAATAAACCTTCTATGAAACGCGGAAATCCTTTTCTTTCCAGTCAGTATCGAAACAAGGACACATATTTTTACGGTAAAGCCGCTTTGATAAATGCAGTTGCAGCAGGGGTTAGATTGGGTCAATAGTTATTCAGATCCAATACTCGTGAAATGAGAACTGTCAAAGAATTTGAATCGGTATTTATTTGCTTGACTCACAAAATAATCTTCATGATATCTTGTCATATAGAACAACTCATAGACATCAATTCACAAATTAATTTGATCAGTTTATTTTGAACTTTCGTTTTCTGTTTCTAGTTTCTATGTGGAGGAAAAGACTTAATTCAATACATATCTGACAGTTAATGCATTTTATTTTAGAATTTAAGCGGAATTTCTTTTTCACATTAAAGCAATTTCAATGTTAAAAACTTCAAGGAAATGTTTTATAAATGTGGAATGCAGATCTCATAAAATGGTGAGTATTTACCTAATGAATATTAAGAAAACCGAAATTCTTAAAATTCTCCCAAAAAATTTATTTCTGATGATTTTTCAATATTATTAAAAAATTAATTTTATTAAATAAAAAAATGACTTCTAAATGCGAAGAAAATTATTCAAGTAATTCTATTTCTGTAAAAATTATATTAATCCGTTGCTTTCAGAAAATTTTTATATTTATTTTATGAGATAAATTTCTTTTTTTGTTATAATTGTCGACTATGACAAATTATGTGTATAATGGGAATTTTTAACTATTTTTAAATGAAAAATGGAACCGTTTATTACAAAAATCAAATCATTTTACTAATTTTTTTAATATTGCTGAACCGATAAAATAAAGCTAATTTTTCACAATAAAGATGCAGAATTTTCTTTTTGATATAAAATAAATCACTGAAGAAAAGGTTTTATCTTTTGTTCATTTAATATGAAATGGATAACTGGTTTGTGTGATAAATCTGCCAGAATCTTGCCATAAAACATGTCAAAATTTTCTTTGAATGTTTTTATTATACAAAAATAACACAGAGACGAAATTAAGACACACTTAGCGAAATTTATGTCACTATTTGACATTGCTCTGTACTGTTTCTTTCTATAAAAATGTAGGTGGATGACATGTTTCGTATACGTAGGAAAATAAATCAAAGTTAAAGAAAAATTTTAGTATCTTAGTAAAACTGTAAAGTACTTGTAAGCCTCAAATTACCTATTCTATCGAGAAATAAACCTCGGAAGAAGACAGTCGATAAAAACTACTTTTATTTACTACACATAGGAAATTTATTTATTTATCTATAGCTATTTGAAAATTTGCGACATTAGAGTTGAATGAATGAGTATTGCTGAGGTTTTGTGTCCGATGTTATGACATTTATTTATATAGAATACGGAAACTGTTATTTTAATCCCGATTGACTGATCGAAATTTCGTTTCACAGGAAGCCAATCGAAATTTAATAGTATTTATATACAACTTTCTGTATACTTTAGATTTTTTAAATCATCTTCATTGTATTTCTCTTTTATTCCAGAATTTTTCCATTTTTAATTGTCTTGTGCTTTTTGGGGGGATAGCCACAAATTTTGACGGTTTTCGTATGTCGTTAGTAGAAAAAAGCACTTATTAATATCATAGGCAAGCTTCTCTTCCTGACGAGCGGCTCGCCATGATATTTTTCAATTTATTAAAATTTTTGTCTTCTTTTTTTGTCCTTGGTTTCTTGTATGTTTTTGAATTTTTGTCTTTTGTTTCGATATATATATATATATATAACATTCAATATAAACATTCATAATTCACAAAATGTAAAGAAAAGTGTTTTTATCTTTATGCTAACATTGTTCGTAGGAAGCATTATGATTTCTCTAATTTCTTAGCGGTTCCTATAGATTTCAGGGGTGAAGGCAGTTTTTTAGCTTTATGCTAACACTGTTCGCAGAAAGCATTATGATTTCTCTAATTTCATAGCGGTTCGTATAGATTTCAATTATTTGCCCCTGATGAGCATCTATACACTTTCACCGATAAACTGGTCTTTGTTAATCTATTTAAATTTAACATTGATTGATTTTCATTACTTTGATATATATCGCTTCAAAATGATATATATATATATCATTTTGAAGCGAAGCAAAGATTATCTTGGGGAGAACTTCGTTATTCTGAACTGTGGTCACCTGAGCCGATGCCTCCTCTCTCCAAGTATCCACGCCATGTCGGACAAAACGTGTACCAGGCCCTAGTACAGAGAAAAACTTTTCGTTGAATCAGGATTTGAGCCTGAATCTTCCGATTCGAAAACCGAGACGTTACCACTAGGCCACAGCGGCCCTTAGGTTAAGAAGGAAGATGTTAGTGGGTATTAATCTTTCATAACGTTTGTTATGATGACGGCAAATAATTTCGGTATTACCATTGACTGGCGCATTTTATAAGTAGTCCTAATTGTCATGTAAATTGCTAGGATAAATGCATTGTTTATTTAATCTCTAAAATTCTTTTATTCATTTTCAAAAATATTTTTGATTAATTATGAGTCTTTAAAAAACTAAAGAGAATATTTTGTGAGAAATAAATGTGAAAACAAAATTATTTTAAACTTATTCAATAATAATCCACTTACTTCGGGGGAAATCTAGAAATTGCTTCTCAATCATTTCATACAATTTGACTCCCGCTGGTGTGGTGCAGAAGCTTGGAGATAGGGTTATCGATTCAGGTGACAGCTTAGTCATCGGACAGCGGCTCAAAATTACGAGGTCTTTTCCAAAATAGCCCTCGCCTAGCTTCAAAATGAGACATTAATCTAACTAAACTAAACCATATAGTATGGTAGGATACGCTATTGTAGTGGTGCATATATATAGCTGTTCACTTCTTTGTAAAATATTCGAATACAGGATATAGTCAGCAATTATAAAGAGCCTTCTAAATAATAAAGGAAAAGTAAAAATTCCACCGCGTTTAGAAAGTTAAAAATTTTTATAATCTCTTATTCGGAAAAGTCCCGTTCTGCACATAATGGCCATAAACACTCAAGATAAAATTCAACATAATTCAGTTCTGTTCTTGTCACATTGTGAAGTAAATTTTCTTTAGAGAATTACATAAAAAGACTGAAGTATTTTTTTCCAAAATTCTGCTCTTTATATGAAATTGCACTGCGGAATCCATTTAAAACTTTTATGATATGACGAGATAGTTGCGAGGATACCATCTGTCAGGAGTCAGATGAATTTTGAGATCTTCTGAACACGGGCATATTTTAATCAATCTTCTCATGAAAATATTCCAGTTGATTCACAGAAACTAGAGTTTGGTACTATATTATTATTAAATCCTTTCAGAATTATAAATTACAGCTTAAAGAATGAAACACGATTCGTTCTAGAAGCCCGAAAACTACTCTTTTCTTAGTATCTGGAATGCGGAAATACTTGGATAGTTTCCAGTGTATTGATATTATTTGAGCACAAAGCTTCTTCACAAAAGGAAGACGGCCTTCTCGTAGTAATTTTATCAAGTGAATAAAAGAAGTCCCTTGATGTATAATAATAGCAGGTCTCTACGATTTTTCTCTTTGGCATCACGTAGTAGACAATTACTTTAAGAAACACCTTTAATGTCTAGAAAATGAGTGAGAGTATGTAATTTCTCACAAGTTTAAATTTACGAACTGAAATAGAATATTCCTGGTAATTAAAAAGGAAGGTGATAAAAGAAGTATATGACCTGACATTTTATAAACCTGTTTTTAAAATTTGAATTAGCATTTAAAAACTCGCCTCTCGAGTTTAATTGTTGTACTCATTCAAATGATAAGCAATAAAATATACCATTGTAATTTAAATCACCAAATATTAAATGAATTATCTAGCAGTCAAATTTCAGTTATTTCTCAAGTTTGCTTCACAGATAAATATGTGTTTCCAAATTTTTCGTAGTGCTTTTCTCAAAGTAACTTAGAGACATTTTTTACTAAGAATTTTCAAAAATCGAAGCTGCCTTAGCTGCATAAGCAATTAGATAAGAGAGCCTTAAACAGTAAAGTTTGTCTCGAATACACTGTTTTAGTTTTTAGTAATGACATCGAATTGTTCGCCGTGATATGGATAGCACTGTGCATTACTAAAAGATAATTTATAGATCTTTTAGATCTCAGTTGGCTTTTAGTTTTTTTTATAGTCAGAAACGGTTTTTATGAAAATTTTAAACTTTAAATTACTGCTTGAATTCGACACAGTGCTAGACTCATTTTGTTTTTTTAAAGTGATGCGCATGTTCTTTCAGATTTTTTCTTTTAAATCAATATAAACTTTATTTATTGTATAGCTTATTAATAGATGATCTCGTCGAGTAATATTTATTTCATTTTTGTAAAAAAGTACATAGTTTAAGGCTAGAAATGCGAAATATCCTTTCAGCGGAGCAAATCAAAATTAATGTAATCTTGTTTGCATCAAAATGGATAGTACAAAAGCAGAATAAGAAATAGATCGCTCTCAAATCTCTCAATCTTTTCATTTCTAGCTCTGATTTTCGATTGTAGACAATGTTTATTCAGCTATTTCCAAATCTTAACAACCACATTTTTAATCACCAAAATAAACAAACAAGAAAAGGTGAATTCAAAACATTTCCAATTTCTCAGTTCACATTCAGCATTCCTTATTAATCATAAATGATAGATTTCCTTTTTTTAAACAAGTTGATTCCGAAATGCCTTTTGAAGGCATTTTTCTTGACATTCTTCTGGCTTCCACTGTGATATGTCGTCAAATATAAACAATCCAACTTAATTCTTGAATTTCTTTACAAAGACAGTGTAAGACTTTAATGCGTCTTACCCTTCAAGTGTATTGATTTAGGAGTGATGTTATTCGCAATTTGTCATAGAAAGAATGAAAGGAAGAAAAATTCTTCTTATTTTTTGGCGATTCATCTGCTCAATCTCTTTCGCTAAAGCCAGAAATTCTTTCTTTTATTTCGATTAGACAGCAAATAAACTGCTGTAACTTATTTCGACAAAGTTGCTGTCGAATTTCCTTCGAAAACAATTCAATGGATAATTCCTTTTTACATCCTTGGTACATGTAAATTAAGAAGTAAACGAAAAAGTAAGTTGTGAGGAAATAGGATGTTCGAATTAAACCAGCATCTATTCATCAAAAATGGAAATGTTTCTAGAATTATTTTTCTGTTTTGCAGTGAAATTGTAATATGAGTTATAAAAATTCTGTATTTTCGATAAATTCAGCGTTTACATCATGTCGTTTTCTCTTAAATTCTTATTAAATAATTCTCGATCGAAAAATGAAAAATAGCAATGGAACTGATTTCTTTCTCTTTTTTTGTTAAAAACTGTTTCTAGCTGCAACTATGTGAACGGATCCTATTAAATTAGTAATCGCTGTTGGTCTCAAAACTGGTGTAGCCTTTTTTTAAAACTTAATTCACTGTCAAAGAGCCCGGTAGCGCTTCCCCCTCCCAATTACGTTTCCGATCCCACTTTCTAAAGCAAAATTTACTTTTTCTGTGCTTTAAAATTTGTAAACGGCCTTTCGGGATACTCTGTATACAGCATTTACTAAAAATATGTTATGTTCATATTAATATAATGTTTTAATATAATAGTATAATTATATTATTAGTATGGTTATTCATATTAGTATAATTTTAGTATGGTTATTTCATTTTTATTCAAGATCTTTTCTCATTGTTTCGCTTGCCCTTTTGCTTTATATTTTATGAAGATACGCTGAAATTAGTTTAACTTCTGAATTTTAACGATTTTTAAAATGTTTAAGTAATTTGGTTTTAATTATTTTCTTAAAAATCACATAAGCTAGCTTTTTTCTTTATATTCTACCTTTATTTTTGTTTTTATTTGTTTTGTTTAGTCAATATTTTAGATATGTTTTAAAAATTCATTACAAATCTTCGTTGAAAAAGCATGAAAAGCTATTTCCACATGTTTCTCATATTTACTTTTCTTTCATTCCAGTTCCAGAAGTATAATATATCTTTTAACTAATTAAAGATAAGTATTTAATTTATTAAACAATATGAGACAAGTATTTAATCTTTATAAAATATATAAAAAGCTTAAATACTTATTTCTTCATAATAAAATAAGCAAAAATGTAACTACTTTTACATATTAGTAGTTATCTTTGTATTAATATAAGAAAATGTGGAACTTTTAAAGGATAATTCCTTAATCAACATAGTCATTTGTCTAATGTGCATAATACGCTCAATACAAATACTTATACTATACTTTTAGTTAGCAAATATTTATTAGCAATACTTACTCCTTTTTAATGCAAACATTTGCTCCAATTTTTCCTGCTGAATTAACGGAACATGATAATATTTTGCCTTCAGTTATTCCAGTTTGCAGGGTTAAAATAGACGTGATTTTGGCTAGTGAAGTTTTTCATCTAAAATATATACAAGTTTAACGTTTGCAGCAATACCAAAGGAAAATGTATAAATCAAAAAGAGAAGAAAATGATTTTAAAAGTAACCGTTGTTCAGTTTTAAAATGAGAGATCCAAAAATACAGTTATTAAATAACGAGTATCATAAGCAAAATTTATTTTCAAACATAAATATTTGTTTCTTTAAAAAAATCCTTCTTAGACACAAGGACAATAATAATAGCATGATTTCAACATATAATATTTTTATAGATGGGTCAATCGATTTAGAAACAAAGATAGAACGCGGAAGCGACATACAACTTTCAACATTTATGTCGCAAGATAGTTTTAATGTTGTTTAAGTATTACTTTTCTTTCTACTTTTAATACTATTATGTAGCTAATATGGCAGAAATGATTGTAAAGCCCGAAATAAATGGTAAATAAAAAATTAAGTAGAGAATGTTTTCCGCAGAGTAAACTGGTGAAACCTTACAGTAAATTGTTCACATTGTAGTTACATGATTGAAGTTTTAACGATAGCGATTTACTTATCTTTCTCACATCTTTTAATTGTTCACTCATTAAAGCTCAAATAATCTTCCTCTCACTTAAGAAATTTTTTAAGAATGAGTTTTTACGACTTCTGAAACGCAACTTAATAGTAAAAAAATAAGTATTTAATTTCAAAACCATATTCTACTTTTGTCATTTATTTCGCTTCGAGATAAATTATTATTATTATTATCGTTATTTCACGTAGGGAGAAGACATTTGCATTTCGTTTCAAAGTAAATGCTGTGTTATAAAGCACACTCATCGAAAAAGAAATAAAGAACTAAAATTACCGCGAAAAAGCACTTCCCCAATTCCGTGACCTCAATTCATGATCGGAGGTATAATTTTCCGAATAAATATCAGTACAAACTATATCTCAAAGTAGTTCATACCCCAAGCAATATCCTAAGAGTGCAAAACCTTGTCGTCAGAAACTATAAAGAAAGGAATGGACGAACTATAAAAAAAGAGGAATATGAAGTCTCCTATGTATTAAATTAACGACGGAGTTGTAAGACATTTTCAAAAGCAATTTCTGAAATGCAATATGTTCAGCGTTTGGAAACATAGTCTGAGATATCCATTTTCCAACAACGTTCTATCTTTCGGAATTTATTTTAAGAATGCTTTGGAGACCGCGAACTCTAGCGAAATGTGTGATTAGCGGCGGAATTATCCGTTTAAAATATGACATCATCCTTCGCGTTCTAAGTCTCTATTCGCTAAATAAATGGTGAGAATTTATCGCGTTGGGGGCACATTTAAATGTCACGGCTAATTTTCGGTGGATCGTTTAAAATGCAGTCCACTGATTAGAATTCTGTGAAACATAGGAGAGGGCATCAATATTAACTTAGTAAGGGAAGTGTTGGAAAATTTCGACATGTTTGATGGATAGAAATGTCCCAGTTAATGAACTGGTGAGCAGATGCAACGTCATTTTTCCCAAATGACTTCGTTGAAAGAAGCATTTATTTTCTTAAAATTTATTCGAATTCTCTGACATGAAATGCAGGCTTCGCAGCTTTTAATCTTTTAGCTTTCCCTGAAATGAGATTTGAAAAAACAATGTAATTCAAATCTGTAGAGTAAAAGAAAGGAAATTGTATTACAGATATACTTTTTTAATGGAAACATTAGACTTTCTTTCGGATTAATGCTTTTGTTCTAGCTTTGATTTTTATGAACCATTTTCAAACTGAATCGGGGGCTGTGCTTTTGTAGTTGAATGCTTAATCAAGTTATAATGAAAGGTGCGCTAACCAAAAGTTAGGTCTCGTGGATGAATTTTATGGAAAAAAAGCTGCTTGTCATTGGTTAAGTTTCTTATATTATTAAACAATCACGAGTGTTTACATTGACTTTCGACAAAAATTCTACTTTATTAACTCAAAAAACTTTATATATTGATAAAATAATACAAAATATTCTCTCGTGGAAATTAGCAGATACTAAGGAGCATTGTGTTTCGGCAAGTGCTTACGTTTCGACTCGCAAAATAATATTCTTTGTGAAAATGGAATAGATTGAAAGAAACTTCTTTGTTTGAAGATAATCCTTTAAAGGTTTTTGAGGGAAGCACAATGAAGCTACACAAGAAATATTTTATCAAAATTTTTGAAGGAATTCAAATCTCCAGAAAATGTAACATAAGTGCAAAAGCTATTAAAAGCCTTATGGATGTCCGGAACAAGCTTAATGATAAGCTTGCTCCCGCCATCTAAAAAGCAGCTGTAACTTACTTTGAATAAAATAACCTACTATTTTTAATAATGAGTATACATTTTTTGAGGACTTCACCTTGTATTTGTATAAAGTATATTTTAAAAAATACTTGCTACATAAAAGGCGTATAGAATGTTTACATTCATATACTATAAATTCATAGAGTCAATGGCGCGCACCTCTCAATTTTTTCATTGAAAAGTTCGAATGTGACAGCTTTTGTTACTTCTTCTACGAAATATTGTGATGCTGACAATTTATAATGTTCAATTTCTAGGTAACTTGCCATTAGAATAAAAAAATATTGTGCGTTTTCATAGGAAAATTATGAAAAAAGGAAATTTAATATGTTCTAAAATTTCGGAACTTTTGTTAGCGTCTGTTAATTCTTCAAAAAATTGGAAGATTTATATCCAAAGACGTAACAGACTTAGTAGCATTAACTGTTTTTAAAAATAACAATAAATTTTTATGTTGTCTTCTTTATAGGAAATTAAACATAGCATTTATTTCAATTGAATGCATCTGCAAAAATCGTCTATTTTTTTCTCACATTCACATTTGTGTATTATATCCATCAGAAAATTGACAGATTTTTTTCATATTCTTACTACACACTACTGATCCACTTTTGCTTGCTCGGATTTCTCGAAAATTACTTCCGTTAGAGCGCTTTTGAGAAGAACTACAACTAAAAGAAAGAAAAGAATTCAGCCTAACTGAAAGTAATAACAGACGTTAACACCAGTTCGACCTTGATTGTCTTCTGAGTGAAAAAGTCATTTAACCAGAACGAGAAGTTTCGTTCGTACACACAGACACAGTTCTTGCTTCACTCTCTCAACCTTTCTGGGAAATCTTAGTGCTTACTTTTGATTCTGTTTGCATTCTCAGCTGCTTTTGTAACCAAATAATGAATAGCGAGTTTAAAAAGCAAATACATGCTAAACTACTTATTTCTTTAGTTATCGGTTAGCTTTGAAGTAAATTCGATAAATTTCTGGTTAAACCCTTTTTTGACTTCCATTTCTTGAATAAAACATGGGAAAATACTTTTAAAAAAATCCTATTTTGTTTTAAGTGTGGTTTATGGCTAAAAAACATTTTGTTACCAACTGACAACACTGACCTTTATTTCAGAAAAAATTTCCTTGATATAATTCTATAATATTAAGCCCAGATGAATTTTGATAACTACGAATACGAATAAGGAATTTCCTTCAACATTGTAGAATAAAATAGAGTATTCTCAAGCGTACAAACAAAGCAAAAAAGATGCAACCTCAAGTAAAAAACATCAAATTTATTTTTATTTTTTATCAGCACTCAGGCTGCCATCTCTATGTTGTAAATTGATTTAATAAAAATTTCAGTATGTAACCTATTGGCAACAACAGGAATTAGAGCTTCAGTCTTATTCTAGAGATTTTAGAAGACAACATTAGGCATTTAAGAGCTAAAGAAGAGTTATAGCATTGATAATATGGCGGTATTATGAAATTTGTTATTATGTGCGACAGTAATATCTAAGAATAATCGACGCATCGTAGAAGGATTCAAACTGTCTAGGTATAATTGAAATATAAATATAATGGAGGAATTTGATAATTATTTTAACTTTTTACTGTCATTTTTAAAAAAATATCATTGATTTAACTTAATCTTAGAATAAGATTTAAGCTCAATATTTGTCATGGCACTCTTCTCTAAACAAAGCTAAAATAGAAAAGAAAAGAGACATAAAGTTTGCCATATTATTTCATAAACTTTTCTCATAAATCCTTCTTGAAATCTTTAAAACATGTAAAATTCTTGTTTCTCAGAAGCTGACACTGATGGATGATGTGTTTTAATTCTAATTTTTAATTGAATTCTAGAGACATTTTAGGTAGGTTTTGGAAGTAACAAAGAGAACAATTGTTAGGGTTGCACGTGGTATGCCATCGACATTCATGAATATTTTAGTACATAGTTCCCTCAAGTTTTTTTACACCACGATTTTCCCCCATAATATAGAAGATGAGGGAGATAAAACTTTCCTATATTAATGGCGAATTAATTCCTGGAATGTATATTGCAGACATTATTCGATCTTGGAAATATTGTGAGGAAAAGAGGATTTGATTAGACCATCTTTTAAAAATAATAAAATGCCGTGGAATTTGAAGATTTTGGGAATTTATTGACTATCATAAACATTTATAATCGGTTTAAACTGAGCGATTTATTCTTGGACTAGCATTTGATGCTTCTGATTACATTTTCTTTCAACATCAATGAACTATAACAAGCCAAAACACCTAATATTTAATTTGTGACATTTCCCTTCTCTCGTCTCAATTTCTGAAATTACCTAACATGGTTGACCGCAAGTGTTTTGAAAGTGTTGTCGCCACAAATATATTCTGACTCTACCATTTGGCCATTATGAACTCATTTTGGATACCATGTTTCTTTGCCTTACAAAATTACATAATTAATAAATATATTGCAAACTGTATATTTATTTACAAACTATGACATATCTTTTGAGTGTATATTTTAGACACTTGTATAATAGCATTGTCAATAAAAATTTAATTCTCTGTTTCTTCGGTTTGCTTAAAAGTAACTAACAGTATAATGTGCTATCCGTTGTAATGCAAATATCTTAGTTTTTCATGCGCTAAAGAACCATCAAAGTTGATTTTTTGCAATTTTTGTAAACTGGAAACTATTTACAACCTCTGTCCTATAATAATAGTAGCAAGTGAATATTTAAACGGGAATTATTGGCGAATGCAGCTGTGAGTTATGCTGTAGCGCAAAATTGAGATTCAATCAAAATTAATGTTTCATGACATTTGTCATTTTTGACACATCTTTCAATTTTTAGATTAACCTAATTATTACGAATTATAACTATTTTTCTAATTTCATCCGCTGATCGAAATCAATTGCTTTATTTCAGTTGAATATCAACCCATTGTAAAAGTAAGATGAAAAAATTCAAGTAGAGATTGAGTTGCGATTGTCCAGTTTCTGAAGCATCAAAAGAAAAACGAAAAGTTGCAGAAAGGTGCAATTACGTTAGCTGCAAAACAATTTAATTGCAACAGAATGACCTATGATGAATGAAACTATCTGAACATTCAAAATAAAAATTAGGAGTAATATTTTAAATTTATTGTTTAATTTAATCTAGTTTCTTGATAATAAATGTTGCGTTCTAAATTAATTTCTTTTTCTACTATTATTATGGGACAAATTAAATTCATCAACTGCTGCTATTATTATGGGAGAGAGGAAATATTCTTTATTTTTACTGAGATAAAAATATTATGTAGCTTTATTCATAATAATCTTTGAGAGACTAATCCATAGACAGTGGATGTTATCTCTAAGAATTTACATATTTACTATTGTATGCAACAAATAAGTTAATCTCTCTTTCATTTTATATTAATTTAATTTCTGAGATAATATTTATTAAGGTATTATGCTCTTAAATTATTTATTAATGATGATTGTTAAATTTGGTTTTACACATATACATAATCTGTAAATAATTTACTGAGGACAAAAATATATATCCTTTCTTTAGCAATTATCTATTTGGACACTTTTACAGACTTTAAGTGAAGCAATAAAAAGAGACTCAAGAAAATCTTTTTCACAGATTGGGCCAATGCTTTGTATTTATGAAATATAGTATAGATTGGGAAATTGTTTCGATGTTCTGTAAGTTGCAACTGAACAAAACGCAGTGGGTCATTAAATCTTTAATGATATTAAATATACAAAGATTCAAATGTGAAAGGAAAACGTAACAGTTGAATATATTTTTAAGTTCATTTTAGATTTTTTTTCCCGGCCGGCCAGACGTTAGACGTTTCTTACGAACAATCAGTAAAAAAATCCTGTATCCGACTCCTTAAGTATACAAAATTATTTCCTCCTAATGCCCCTTTGTGAAAAGTGAGACAGAATACATCTTTCCTTAAGAAAACACGGATCGAATGTCTATGCAGGTACTCGATGAGACAACGAAAAGCAACTTAAAGAATCTTTGGCGACAATTTGGCGAGAAGAACTACTGATAGTAACCTCCTCGAAGTGAAACATTCTCTGAAGTCTGCTCGATTTTACCATTTATCGATTCAGCAGTAAGGAGGGAGCATCGCTCTCGTCTTGCTCTTGCAGTTCTCTCTTTTCACATTTCCTCCCTCCTCCGTGAGGCATGCTTTCTACTCCAAATCTAATTTGTTCAAAAAGCCAGATGGGTAACTGTTTGGGTTCTTGAGGAGGCACTTATCAAAATAAAAATGCCAAATTCATTTCATTGGTTTTAGGCTTCTTAATATTTATTTTATCGGTTAAGTGCTTGTTTATCGCAATAAAATGATGGTATGATTTTTTTTAAATGGAGTTTTTATGTTAAAAAATGTGTTCTCGACATTCCTAATGATGATTTATTTCCTAAACGTGCGTCGAAACGAGGGTATGAGGAGTTTTAGTGGCAATTTGAAAACTTCGAATTAGCAGTGAACTTATGGCTAAGATATAATTTTTTTCTCAAATATTTTAATACTATTTGCTTTTCTAAATAAGATTTCTATGTATAGTGCGTGATTTACTACTTTAATTTAAATCTTGAAGGATAGGCCGTTATTTTTATTTATTTATTTATTGATGTTAAAGTGCAGCTCATTAAAATAAACGAATAAACGCATGAGTTTAAGGCAAATGAAAAGTAATAATTCTGATTATTACATTCTCTGTGACAATATGAATAAGAATGTTGCTACTACCAAAATCTTTTATAAAATATATACTTAATTTAATCTAAAAGTTGGATTTTTTATTGAGAAAGTTAAATTAAAAAAAATATTTGAAAACGAAATTATTTTGTTCATTATCCATAACAGCTGATCATGTGTGTACGCTGATTTCCTGTAGAAAATCTATCATACATATTTTTGATAATGATATAATTCTGTAGTGTGAAGTTCTATCCTTGTTGGATGATACATTAAAAAAGACCAAATTAATATCTGATCGTTCCCTTAACTGTTTGCAAATCTTTATATTACATTAAAACATGGATATTTGTAAAAAAATTAATTTGATTGAAGTCTATGACACAAGATCCATTAATTGATCCCTCATACATTAAGCACAGTATATTACATTTCAGGAGTGAATTTCGGATAATAGGAAATCTTTTTAATCCGGAAAGTTTTGCCTCCATTTAATTTAGACAAATCCAACCCTAATGGATAATTTTTAATATATTAAGTTTATTATGAAAGACATAAAATTTCTAAGCCTGTATGAAGATCATCTTACGAAAAATAAAGTAATGTATTTACATTCTAAAGATTAAATGATTAATTTATACCCAAGAAGCTAAGTTACACCGTCTGAATATCTTCAAGTATATGCAAGTGTTTTGAAACTTCTTCAAGATCTAAAAATATCAAGGTAATTTTATGGCAAAGATTAAATTGTGTATAATGAACGGATTGCCTACTGAATGCAAGTTTTTAAAATGCAATGAGGCATTAAATGAAAAAAATGAACGTAGCGGGAGTGATGATTATGCCTGAGCTATATATCAGTTGCACATTATTATCTCAAACAGCTATCTTAAAACGCTAATATATTAGGATACTCTCAGGAAAGGTTCATCAACAGATATTCAGTGGTGCCTCAGAATTCATCATGCTTGGCAAATTTGAACTGCTCTGAGTAAACTATCCGTATATAGTCAAGTCTCTAAAGCCAACAGCCGAGTCGGTGGACAAATTTACTTGAATATATTTGGCGTGTTCTTCCGTTTTCACGTGTTCCGTTGGAGAAAACATTCAAACATTCATAATCTGTAAAATATATGCTGTGGTCCTCATTCTCGTACACCTCCGTATATTGCTATTGTGTCTACTTCTACGGCCAGCCATCTAAATCTGTATAATTCATTGTAGATATTTTACGGATAAATGTTTATTTTGATTATAAGAAATTAACATACTGCACCATATAGGGGAAAATCGGGTAAGATGGCGACCTAAAGGTTTGGGGATTTTTCCTGACCTCGAGAATTATTGTTTCGGAAAAATCTTCTTGCAACTCTTTACTTTAAGGCGATATTTTTTTAATTTTTTATTCTAAAATTTGAGACCCCCAAATTTTATTTTAGAAAAAAAAGTCATTTTCGTCATCTTATCCGACTGTGCGGGTAAAATGACGAACGGTGTTGGGTAAGATGACGAACGGAGTTAGCAATTTAATTGAACATCATATGCTATCAAAAAAACTAATTACAACTGTTGGGATCACATCTTGATCATAACAAATTTCACATAACACAAAACAATCATAATCGGATTAAAGTAACATTATAAAACAAATGCAATATTATCAATCTAAATTTTAGATTCGAACCTTAAGAAATGAAGTCGATTACAAAAATAGCATTCCCATGGGCTTGGATTTTGCCCCAGCCAGGTGAAATGGGGTCAGAGCTTGAACATAAAACATATGAATCCCAATTCCGTTTTTCCTTGCTCACTGCAAATAATACATTTTTCATTACCGAGGTCCTCAGGGTCCAGATTGCCATCAGCGTCAACGTAAGTAAATTCAAATGAATGAGTTGAATCTTCAGATTAAGAACATTGGAAGTCGAGGTGTCGCTTAGCTACTTTCTTCTTTTTTGTAGAATTTTTAGCAGGTTTGTTGCGTTTAGTCCTATTAACTTCAGCCTCCTTCAACTGTCACAGTTTTCGTTTTTCTTCTTTTTCCTCTTTCTCCTTTTTTAATGAGATGGTCATTTTTCACTGGAGTGCCAGTGAGGTCCATGAAGGGCAAGTGGCAGTCAGGTAGCACGACGAGCTCATAAATTAACGCGGAGGGGTTCGTCATCTTATCCGACTTCGCCTTTTTATTTGAAAAAAAAACAATGAAGGATATCAGCTCATCCGAAAAATTAAAATAATACATCATTGAACACGTTTTGATTATCTCTTTACAAATATCTCATATATAAATCAAAAATATTTACTCCGTGAACGCTATCCCTTACCAAAAAACAACCAAAAGTTGTGTCGGAACAACTCAAAAACACAATACCGCATACTGTAAATCACACTAATAACGGGGTGGAATCTTTTGGTGTGACACGGGTAGCTGGTCGCTACAGGTCTCTGATGATGCAAAACCGGGGCATTCATCTAGGGTAATTTTCGAGAAAAATCCAATTCGTCATCTTACCCTCTTCGTCGTCTTACCCGACTTTCCCCTACACGCAGCACATCAGCAATGATATCTATAATCTGTTTGCATCCTGACACTCATCGTACCAGATATTAATACAACGGAAGAACTATGTTTTCTTAAATAAAATTTCTTGCTCAGAAATCTCTCTTTAAGTTGGTTAACTAAATGTTTCTCGTAGTAGAATAGTCATTTAATTTACTTTAAAAACAACTTCATTTCTTGAATCTAATGAAAACTCGTTATAAAGGCTAATTGTATTTTTGAGCATTCGAAATGCGCTTAAAATGACATAAATTATTATTCGAAAAACAATTAGTCCATAACTTTCATCATCTCAAAAAGTAAATTCTATTGAATATAAGGATTCATGCTGATGTATAAAATTTTTCAAAACTTATAATATTAAATAGTCAATAAAGAGAATACAATTTTTTTAGATGTGATATGGAAGTTATTTCTAACGAATTTTATTTTAGATTAAACTCTTCATAGAAGTATCAGCATGTTTTGAATTTATACATAACAAATTTTAAAGTAAATACTATGACTGAAAAATAATCGAGAAAAAGACAAAATGAACAGCTTTCTAAATGATCCTCGATATTTTTAACTGGCATATGAATTTGATATTTATAAATATATTTTTGTTATGAAATATTACGCAGAAATTTCTATTCTTTTCCAAGCAATTCAATCAAAATTTAAGGAAATTATTCATAAAGCAACTTATTATTTTTTAAAATAGAAAAAATTCTCTCATGCAATATTCCTATTATTTACAACTGGATACTGTATAATAATTCAATAAGAGTTCATTCTTAATATTGATTACTTTGCAATGATTAAAAAAATCACTGTAAAAAATTCAGTAGAATATGAAAAATTTATAATCATCGAGCTTCTTCACTAAAAATGAGTAATAAACGTTTCTAAGAAAACCACAGCTTTTGAAATTTTTTCCGTCTTTTCGGCCCAATGATTTACTATAAATTCTTTCGCCATGTTAACAAAAAACCCATAATAATGAAATTTTCAAAATAGCTGGCTGAAAACATTGTTCAACGAGATGTCCTGATCACAAGGTACAGATCATAAAAAATAATATTTGCACTTTCTTTGTGTACGCACATGTCTTTCAAACAAAAATATACAACTGAAATAAAAATTTCCCTTTGAACTTGTTTTCAAATTACAAATGGTCAAGTTTGTGTTCGTTCATATTTGGATCGTGATAGTGAACAAGCTTCAATAAATTACGGTAATTCTGCAGGGAAAGAAAGGATCTTGCCGAAAATACATTCTTAATATTTTTTTCTAAGTCGCAAAGAAATGTTTATTATCTTGTTTCATGAAAAAAGCGTATTCCTTTGTTATCAAAAACCTCTTGCATTGTTTGTTATTAAATGATGCCTGAGTAGTTCAGTGAGTTATATTTACGGAAGGAAAATCCTTTTGTTTCATTTATTGCGGTTTGCAGTAGAAACAGCAATAAAAAATATCACCTTGTTCTAGATCCTTGAATGATATAAGTTTCCCCTCTTTTTTCTGTAATACAGTGGGACTTGGCTGATTCGAACTTTTTAATTCGAATTTTACTCTGGTCCCTTGAAATTCCTAGTTAACATAATATTAACAGGATCCAGGTTTGTTTAATTTGTCAGCCTCGAATTATTAGAGTTCCACTGTATTTTATTCTAGTTCAGAGTTTTATACAAATTCCTTCATTCTCTAAAAAGGATATAGGTAAACTGAGAAAGTTATAAATTCACATTACTTAAATATAACTATTTATTGATCAGTTTTTGTACAATATTATGACTGTAAAATCCTATATTTTAAAAATACCTGGTGAATTTTTTAATCAACTCAACTAGAGAAAAGGATTTCTAGTACGAAAAAAGTCTTACTTTTTGTTTAATTACATGCTACAGATTTTATACCGGCGGTAATTCAATAAACCTCCAAATATTGAGCTATTATTTATTTCTGAATTTTTATCCAATATATATTTTTTCGCTTAGAATGATTTTAGTTAAAAAATTAAACATGCATATATAGGATAATGCCCTTGATGGCGTGTTTCTGTTTTCGGATTTAAAAACAGAAAGAGAAGAGTATTTAAATTAAAATTTAAAACCTAAGAACTTTTTTTTCAGACGGTTATAGAAATTCCTTTCTTAAAATTTTAACAGAAGTTTCCTCCAGTCTTATGTATATATTTCGCATGAAAATTTTTAGATTTTAAATGAAATGATGATAATTCAGGAATGCTACTTGTTTATTCTTTTGTTTTAAAGATCATAAAAACATAAACTAAAAAACTCAACTTGAACCCCATTTTCAATATGTTTTTTATATATTCACAAGAAAAATAATGAGAGAGAAACAGAGAGAGAAAAGTATTTAAAGTAAAATTTAAAACCCAAGAACTTTTTTTCAGACGGTTATAAAAATTCCATTCTTAAAATTTTAACAGAAGTTTCCTCCAGTCTTATTTATATATTTCACACGAAAATTTCAAGATTTTAAATGAAATGATGATAACCCAGGAATACTATTTGTTTATTCTCTTGTTTTAAACATCATAAAGACATAAACTAAAAAAACTCAACTTGAACCCAATTTTCAATATGTTTTCTATATATTCACAAGAAAAATAATGCGTCTTTCTTCAAACCTAATATTTTATCTTTGCTTACTTTTCTTAAACCACTGTTATCGTTTTTCACCACGATTTGCATCATAATTACTCTTCTCACGTCAGCATTTGACCTCTTGTACTTGGCAAAGACCAACACTCTCGTAGAAAATAATCCTTATACAGAACTGAACTTTAATTCGAATTTTCTATAATCGCTCCTTTCTTCATGTATAATGCTGCACGTCACGAAAGTCATGTCTCAACGCATTCAAGCTCATTCACTCAGTTAGCTCTCCCCAAGTAAATGAATTTTCACATCAAGTAATTCCAACACGTCTCTCATTTCGCCAGTTAATAGACTTCTGACGCATGTGTGTGTGTGTGTGCTGGGCCAAAAAGAATTTGCCAAATTCCCAGAGGAAATATTGATTATTTTATTCGTGCGGAGAAAGTTTTGGGCAATTATTTCGTGAGTTGTATAAGTAACATTTTAGTCTTTTTTTAATTTGTGATTTTCATGAAACCTTCGCCAGGTACTTATTAATTCCCAGATGAATTTTGAGTTAACTACTCGTATTTTGTGTTTCTCTAATTTATCTGTGGTATAAATCAAGTATTCTACAGCTTATTATTGAGTCAACGAACTTCTGAAACAATAAAAAGAAATTCGTTATTGGAGTAAAGTTAAGTGAATTCGTATATAGTATTTAAACTAAAGCCTATTTTAAGTGAATACATTGCTTAAAATTAATCGGAAGCAGTTATACAATGGGCGGCCGTCTCAAAAATACGCACTTTGGGATATAGCTGTTTTTGCAAAACATGACAGAAAAAAAAATTCTGATGATGCATTTTTCTGGAATCAGTTATTCATAAATTATTAGACTCATTTCAAAAATTAATTTTAAAAAACTAAAAATGTTAGAACTACGTTTCTTTTTTTAAAATGAGAGAGCAAATAAAGAAGTTTTTTCAGATAGGTGGCGTACCATTACGGCGTTCTAAATTTGCTACAGCGAGATATTTCCATACGCAATGGCTACCGATCAGCAGAAACAGATGCGCGTTTTCAAGTTTCCTTTTCTAGTTTTTCTTGAATATCTCGAAAACTATTCATTTTTCGAATTACAATTGATTTAAAAAAATTAAAGAGCGTAAAATTCCCTACAAATAGGGTCAGGCGGGGGAATTGGGAACGAGTAGTAATTGGGAACGGTGACTCCAGTGTGCACTGTTGAAGCCCTATCGAACTGAAAAGCATGTGCTTTGGTTAACACATTCTAGAGGAAGACGACATATACTTTCCTAATTTTTTCAATGGTATTTAGTAACGTTTTTTACCTTTAATTTACTAATTTATTAATTTTTTACCTTAATTTTTTACTTTTCTAAACACGGTTGCAATTTGAAAAAGTGAAATCAAAATTTCCTAAGTTTCATATTTCGTTCTTTAAGCCGGTTATATACAAGCTGAGTTGCTGAGTTCTATATTTCTCAGATCTGTAGAATATAACGATTTCGAGGAAATTTCTATTTTCTTTTTTGTATTTCATCTTTAGGAACAGGTTAGTGTTCTTAATTACCCCTGACAATTTTCACGGCTGGGTAATTAGAAACAGGCTTCTAATGTTACAAAAACTTGTATTTTTATGTATTTGGAATAATCTAGTATTTGGTGGTAGCAATTTTAGATCTAGAAAAGCGGTTGCTTATGTCCTGTCAGAAAAGTTCGTTGTTTCATGTCAAATTAATAACTGACATTTTAAAAGATTTTACCTTGTGATCTACATACATGTTAATTTCAAAGTATGAAAATTGTTTGTTAATAATGATATGAAGCCGTCTGACTTCAAGTATGGAAGAAAACAAGAAAACTGATGACGAGAAAGATAAAAAAACGTGATACTGATGGAGGAATCTGAAGATGAGGATTTTTCAACAAAAAACGGAGGCTGCGGAGATAGAAGAGGTAATTTATCTGGTATCATCCATGGTTGATTTTCAACAAATATGTTTATTTGATCGATAACATTGGAGATTCCAGAATGAAGGCACATTATTAGATCTGTGGGATTCAACGCGTTGACGGTGGTAAATTGTATACGACAGGCTTGAGAATCACCAATTTGGCTAAATCAAAATTTGTGTGAGTGGTGAATGTTTAGTTTGCAAGTTCCGAGAATCAGTTAAAAGCTATAATTTCACATCTACTTGAAGTAGATTGTAGGAAAGAAATATTTGCTTTTCAGGTAGTGTAAATGTAAAAGAAAAATTAGTAGAGCATTGAATTGAACGTTCGATTTCAAGTGGAAAATATGTTTTCTACAACTAAATTGAATTATTTGTTTTCACTAAATTTTATATGTGGTTTTTAAGTCTTGAGTATTTTTTTAGTGTGTCATAATATTCAGTCATTTCAGTTCCAATAAAAATTCATTTCCCAACTTTTCCCGACAAAATTTGAGCTAGAATGATTATAAATTACACCAAATTGAAGGTAGTAAATAGTTATAATTGTGTACATGAGATATTCCATGATATTTTTGCTGAAAAACATTAAAAAAACCAGTATTTTGTGATAATTAGGAAAAGGCAATTAAATGCAGTTTGAGGCTATCTACAGTAGTTTCTAATCATTTCAAATAATATTCTCTTCAAATTAATTCTTTACTGATCAGAAGCCAAAATACGTGTTCCCATTTACCCCATAGTCTCTGGGATAATTGGGAACACTTCAGGGTAAATTAAGAACGCTCCTAAAATTGAGATTTATTAATTGATAAATTATTTTTGAAAGAAAGCATTGTTTAATGAACCCTGCAGAATATGTTTATGCACTCACAAAAAATAAAGATATCTTCTCCATCGTATAATAGTCTTTCAAAGAGAAAAAAATGACAGAGTCTTCAAAATTCGTCCCCAATTACCCCAACTGACCCTACATACCCATTTCAAAAATTAATTTTAAAAAAAGTAACGATGTCATAACTGCGCCTTTTTTTAAATGAGAGAGCAAATAAAATAGGTTTTTTTTTAGATTTATGGCGTACTTTTACGGCTTTCTAAATTTGCTACAGCGAGAGATTTCCATATGTAATGGCTACTGAACAGCAAAAGCCGATGCGCGTTTTCTGGTCTCCTTTTTTAGTTTTTCTTGAATATCTCGAAAACTAAGTTTTCGAATGACAATTTATTTAATAAATTAAAAAGCGTAAAATTCCCTACAAATACATGCTTTTATTGTCTTTCCAGCTTTACTAGTTTCGCATATAATGGCTCTCAAAAATGGGAGATGTCCAATTTATTTGTGACCACTTAGACCACCGTAACGGTGCATTACCTATCTGAAAAAAAAACTTTTTAAAATGCGCTCTCATTTAAAAAAACCGTAGTTGTAACATTATTAGTTTTTTTTATTAATTTATGAAATGGGTTCAATAATTTATGACTACCCCGTATTGTTGTAGAATAGATTGGAATTGGTATAATTTTGCACAGTAAAATACACATTCTTAGGCAAAATTTACAATAATGACCCCGAAATCCACAAAGTGCTAGTTGGGATAGATTACTACTTTAAATGTTTTAGGGAACATAAATTACTATAGCATTTTTAGGTATTTATTAAATGATAAAAATCTTAAATTTTAATAGCGAACTGGTGAAATTCTCCTTCTGTTAATAACAAAATTCCCATCTGGAAAACAAAATTGACTAAATGTTGATATTTTTACTGATTTTAAAATTACAAGGATATCAGACAAAATACAGACTTTTTATACAGTACGATCCCAGAGTCAATATATCCATAACTTTACTAATAACATTTTACTAAATGAAAGTAGTTACATATAATTACATATTAACATAGATCAATTTATGCACAACAGATTAGAATCACAATAAATGATCAAAGTGTGAGGGTTAATTGTATATACACGCTGTTTAAAGTACCCCCACACTACTGAGAAATTTAAGAAAAACATTTCGTTAGAACTTAATGTAACTTATCAGGATATGCTTGAACGTGTTTCTGATTATATGGGCCACCATGTTTAAGTATATCAACAGGAGAACGGCTCACATTTTGAACAAATACTGTGATTCTAATCACTTGTATATGAGTTGATATACTTTCATCCGCAATGACAGATAGATACTTTTATTTATTAAAAAGAGATCAGCAAAATCATGGGTATCCTGAGTTTTGAATCATACAATAGTAAAAAATGCTGTATAAATGGAAAAATGGTAGATAAAAATAGTTGAATAATTATGGATTAATAAAAACCTTATTTTAAAAGCAATATTCATATCCTTTTCAGCGATTACACGAAATCTGCATATTCAAACTCAACTATCGTAAAATAAAAAAAATATTTCATCTCAAGTATGCATGATAAAAGTTTATTTTATAAAAAATAATTGAAGAAATACTTGCAAAAAAGACAGAAAAAAACCCTCGATTATTTAAGTTGAAACTTTGACGAAACAAAGCAGAAGAAAATTACATCACAAGAGCACTAACGAAGTACTTGAAATGAGTTTTGAAGCACTCTCATTTTAGAAAAACCTCCAAAATAATTTTCAAAGAATAGTTCTAGTTTTTCACTAATTCATTCTTAAACGCTTCATCTATATTGCTTTAAAGCGCTACAGAATTACAAACTTGATTCTTACCTAAAGAGTTTTAATTTTTTTTAAATATTAAAAGTTATAAGTCTGTATTTTACCATTTATAATGCAGTTTATGTTTTCTGCACATGGTTGCTTTCACATGGAAAGCTTCGACAAAGAGTTCATATTTGTTGTTGCATAGTGAAAGAAAATGAATCTCCCGAAACACGAACATTGTAAAAACTTTAATTTCGCTTTCGGTAATCTGAAAAAGCCATTAAAGATTGCATTTAAATCGCTTTTGTTTCTGGGAGTTCGTTGTTAATGAGGTTTTTAAAAAATATTTGTTTGTAAAAAAACAGAGAGAGAGATAAAAACCAACATTTAATGAAGACGTGTTTTCTTTGATGAAAATATTGAATTTATACTTTATTATTTCCTTTTTATCCTTTCTCTTTAGGGCATTCTTAAATTAATACGATAATGATATTTATTACAATTTTCAATCAAAAAATTTCTTTATCTAAATGAATGTTTAAAATTAGGTACATTGAAAAGTTGAATTGGTGAAGTTACGATAATTTCGACTTATTGGTCACGAATCTAGTCGCTAATATTTCAAAAATAACTTATGAAGTTTGGATTTAAAAATATATATAATCAAAAGCTAGCACATGTGAGAACTCAAGGAAATTCATTTTCATTTTACAACAATTGAAACGCAAGGGATAAAAGACTATTTAATTAAAACTACCCGGGCATGAGAAATAAATGATGGAGGAAGAAATGGCAAAGAAAAATCATTCATTTAGTTAGAACTGAAATAAAAACATACTTGGAAAAAATACAAACTAAAGTTGTTGCAACTTGTGAAGAAGTCAATAAAAAGATCGATGAGATGAAAATAAATGAAATAAAGAAGTATAATATTTTTTGAGGAACTTGGGTTTTGATACATAAATGTATCAACCCATCAAAGGGCATTTTTTAGTAAGGATAAGTTAACATATTTTTGGGATTGAGACTGATTTCAGAAAAGAAAAATCAAATTAATTTGGATTAATTTTATGAATTAATAATTAATTAAAAATCAAGACTGTTAGTTATGGTTTGATGAAAGAAAATGAAACATATAGGTTTTTGTTTCATCAAAAAATTTGGCAAGAACTTCCGCTAACCTTCTTTTCAGCGTTAGGTGTTGGTGCGTTACATATCGCATCGCAAAAGAATAACAAAAATCATAGTTAATCGATAATTAATTTGATTGTTGAAATCACATTATGTGATCAAAGCACTTTTTAATATTTTTTGTGGTTTCTGAAGTTACTAAGAAGTAGCTTCTCTAATTAGATGTGGTAATCAGAAAACTGAGTCACCCCGCCCTGTCGTAGCGTCCGGGTAAAACTGAATGATAATCGCTGCAATTGCTCGAGTTCTGATGCCGGAGTCCTAGTAGCTAACACCGGCCACAGCCCGACCCCTCCCTAAGAAGGTACTTACTATCACTGGAGGAGGGACTCACGCTCCCCATTACTGTACCCACGTCCAGGAGAGAGAACCCGCATACTTATCTGGCGGCTTCTCATCCACGTACTCGTGGTGCCTCCAGGTCGCAGTTATTAGACGTGGTAAAATAACTTACAATGGACGCGTAAAAATGGATGAATTTTTACCGAAAGTATACTCGCCACGGTCTTCGAATGAGTTAAAATACTTTCATAGAGAGAAAAAGTCAGAGGGAGAATGATTTCATAGCAAATCATTTCATATTAATAGAATAGCAGTAAAGCTGTTACATGAAATACAGTGTTAAATTCGAGAGCAGTTATGGAGTCTCTCATATTTGTCAATCTTTTACATATTCAACTAATAAGTAAAAGATTGAATGGTAAGTAAAATCATTTTTGTGTCTGTAGTTAGTAAGTATTAATCTGCTGAAAATAATTTCTTATATCTATTTAATTAAAAGGTTTTTGCACTGACTCCGATATTGAAAGACTTGATAATTTCCATAGGAGCAGTAAGATAAAGTTCCATATAAAATTATGGCACTTTGATAATCATATTGAGGACGCTAGATGCTATATTTAAGATTGCTAAACTCTAATCAATCAATGAATTCCGCATCATAAAAATTTTCACAAAACTTTATGTTTTAGACTTTCAAAAACTGCCATAAAAATACGCTTTTTATTGCTAAGAACGTTATTATTATTTTACTACTTCATGCATACTCGGAAAATAAATACTTATATGCCAGCGATTTATTGCAATTCAATAGAGTTAAAAAGAAGCAATGTATTTTATTACGAAAATGAAAGTGTGCAACTCAGCCTCGAGTAGGAGAGAATAAAAAGATATGCGTTCGCATAGAACTAACTCCGAAGTAATAAATTTCCTCACGAAATTGTGACGCACATTTCTCCTCTTAACGTAAATAGAATGAACGGTGGATCTCCTCAACCAATGTTAGTGTCAACCACCCACTATAGAGTAATCCCCATGGTCATTTGGCTTCCATTAGTTTCACTGGGGAGTCCAAAACAAGGATTTTAGAGCTGCCATGCTGAAGATTGCGTGGAAAAGATTGAGACATCCTCTAAATTTTAGATTGTTTAGTGGGCATGTTTTTGGTGGCCAGTCAATTGCCGATGACACGCAATTTAAATCTTGAGTTATGTCATTTTGAAAAAACTTGTTAATAAATCGCTCTGCTCTCAAAAACAATATAGGGAGCAATTTCCCTTTGTTGTGTGAATGTCACCTAATAATTTGATTTTATTCAGATTATATGTGTAATTGTTTGCAAAGTGTGCGTTATAGCGAACAAAAAATGATGGGATATTAAATGAATTTGAACGAATTGTTTTCTTAGCTCAGTGCAAAGGGTTAATTTCATTTTGGTTGATGTCAATGATTTTCAATTATGCAAATTTTGCGTATTCACCAAAAATTGAAAATGATTTTAGTGCTGTCTTTTCTCTAGTTATGTTAACTTTTTATCGTGTTTTGGTTTCTTCGCTACAAGTTTTTTGAATTAAACAGTTTTATTTAAACAATATTTTTACAAATAATAGCATTATAAAAGCTGGCATTTTTCAATTATTATTGATTTCACTAACACAACGAGAAATATTCATAGAAATCGTAAAATAGCAAAAATATCTTTACTTATTTATTGCTTTTTATTCAAAATTTATAATCATAAAAGTAATACGGAATAAAATCAATATATTGAAAATTATTTCAGTATAATCGGTACTGTCAAGTATAATGAGTTCGGACTAAGCTGCACAATATTACACTGTTTAAAAATAATCAAATTTATTTTGCTGCTAATATAAATGAAAATAACTAAAAGCATTTTCATTGGTTTCTAAAAGTTTATAAATAATTTTACTAAAATGAATCCATCCGCTGTTTTTTCATAAAGCAAGTATTTTTACTTCAAAGATAAAAAAAAAACTCTAACAGAAAACTAGACGACAGGAAATGCAATATTCAACACTTTTCAAGCTCAAGACTGTACAAAACCAAAATAATAATAATAGCAAGAAACTGAAAAGAAAAATTTCAGTCGTCTTTTTAGAAATTCATTTCCCTCCTCACCCTCTTCAATTTAGAACCCTATTCACATTGGCATTACGACAATGTATGTAACTTCTTTGAAGAACTCTTTTGTCAAATTGCACCCTATTACTAAACATTGTATTAGATCCTAAGTATCAGTGTTCGAAACTCTTTTATCAGTTATGAAGTGTAACGTTTTTTATACATATAATGGAATTTCTTCCACTTTTTGCTGTATTAGGTAGAAGTAATTAGAAGAAAATTAGCAAGGCGTTAAAACAAAATAATACAGAAAGAGATTAAAATCCGCCCGTTTTTTAATAAACTCACTTGGGAAAATTTTTAAATCTGGGCAAAACGTTCTTTCACACTAATCTTCCATGACTCATATTCTTCTCTTAGAAGCTTATATTTTAAATAAGGAAGATAAATAAATAAAACACGGCATCTATATATAATGAATATTTTTTCGTGCATCATAACGGATCAGGTTTATGTATCATTGAATATGCCGAGTTTTAGCTTTGCAGGATTTCATCTATTATTTAAGTCAGATGAGGTTATCTTGAATTAAGAGTCTTTCAGCGAGTCAAAATTTCAGCAAACTTCATCTAATTCTTTACATACTTGCATTACTAAAAGGCTTTAACCCAGCATTGCACAGTGGTTTAAATTGCAAAGTAACCTTTTTGCCTTTTTTCATTTCATTTTGAACTTTTTAATAAATGATTAATAAATTTATATACCTACTACATTTTTTTTTACTTCAAAGAAGAAAAATTTTAATTAAACCATTAATACTTTAAAATAATTCATTTTAAGCTGTTAAATTATTTTTACTCTCTTCCGTACACTAATTTGCATATTTTTAGCAAACTTTTGTTAAAAAATAAAATAAAATATCGTTTGATGTAGAGTAAAAGAAACTTCCAGCAACAATTTTCACTCAACCGTTACGGAGGGACTCAAAGAAATCATTAAATCTATTCCTATTTTTAACAAGTTGATACTCAGTGATACATTTTCTCGACAAAATACCGCCCATCATTTCTCTTTGATCCCGAAACTGTTTGTTGAAACAAAGATTCTCTTTTCACGAAAACAGAGCAGTGGAGAGCAAAATGTTGGCCGAGTTGTTTCGTTTACACAAGAAATGAAAGAGCTATCACCTGAGTCACGCGACTCCGAAACAAACGAAACTTCCCTTCAGCGAGCATTATACCAACAGTCAGATCGTCTTCGAAGCTCGGAAGGTAATAAAGAATGTCATTGCTGGTCTGTGTGATCATCAGGCATTATACCTCTTTAGCGTCTTAAGGGATCCTTTATTGCACTTTCCTTCGCTCTTTGTTCACGCGTTATTTCTAATATTAGAACTGCAGAAATGGGCTTTGTTTCCAATTTGTTGGAAGTTCAGCAGCTAACTTGCTTTCGATGCTATGAGGACTAAGCTGAGATGAGAAGATATTTCCTTGCTTTCAGGTAAGAAAACTCATAAAGGTCATTTCTATAAATACTTGCGTCGGCTTGCTCTTTATAGATAAGAAGAAAAAGAAAGATAATATATTTTTGCAAGTGAACTTTGATTATACTTTATTTGTTTATCTTTATCAAATTTCGTTCTTTGCTTGAATCATGTTACTTTCTTTAAATATACTTAGACTTCTAAGCAAAATATTGGACTATACATAGTGGTTTTTGTATTTCACTGGAAATAACGTTGAAAATCCAAGTGAAAATAAAAGCTAAAATTATGTTTATAACTATAGGTATAAATAATACCTCCATCTCTAATTGTTTAAAAAATGAGAAGAAAAACCGTTCACACTGAAGAGGTTTTTCCTATGGTGTCACATATTTGTAAATTGTTTTTGCTTTAAAAAATATATCATATTTGTAATCGAAAGTTTATTCTATGACAACCCGTAAATGAAATGTTTGGTATTTTTATAAATTTATATTTCTTCTTTCTATGGTTTCCTTTTTAAAAAATGGAAATATTTTTCGCGCATATTGGCTTAATCATTTGTCTAAAAACTTTCTGATCTGGCATCTAAAATAAAAATGTGATTTCATATACAATGCCCCATTTTTTTAAAATATCCAAAGCAAATTAATCGTTTAAAATTTTTAGGATGTAATTATTTCCTTTTTGTATATCATTTAGTCGAATAATGAACAAAGCTACTAATATTTATTAGTTCCAACTTCTTAATTAAATTGCGTTAATTTAAACTGTTTTTAAGAATTTGAAACAAGAAAATACTGATGGTAATTTAAGTTATTCTTATTTCAATTTCTTTTTTGTTCTTTAAATTGTATGAACCGGGTGGGAATTGTGTTCAGAACAAAACAGTAACAAAACACTTTGTTTTCAATCTATTTTGAGAACAATGGTTTTCCAATTTTAATTCTCTTTCCTCAATAATTTGCATAGTTTAGTGAGTCAGTCTTAATGGCATATCCAACAGACATGAACATTTGAAAAATAATTTAAAAGCGATTTCATTACAAAACGGTAATTTTATAAGTATGCATTTGTTCCTTTTTTCTAGTCTTTTCCTCCTCTTACCACTTCTTATTTATTTACTTACTGTTTGTATGGCCAATTTGGTTCCACAGAGTTCGTCTACAACACAACGGCAGGTGGTTTCAGACGTCGAAAAGCTTTTATTCTCACGAAAACGGTATTACGCAATGATTTTTATTTTTATCATTCTCGTGATCGCAAATTTCTTTGATTTCAAGCTTAGTGTGAATGGCAGTTTGTGTTGTACTCTCCGTTTACAAGGTTGAGCAGATTCAACGGACTAACAGCTGAAAACGACAATGAATGGAACAATACGGATATCAAAATAAAAGTTGTACCAATGACTATTTCTATACAGATCTTTTTTGTTTTATTTATGGTATTGAAATTATTTGTTAAATTGAAGTGTTACTATGTTTGTAAGCGTGTGAACTTGTTATAAATTAATTATTAAAGGTATTTCGTTCTCTCCATGAGCAAATAATTATAAATCTCTTCTCAAAACATTTATTTAAATCAAGATATTATTGTACAAGTGACAATTTTTATCAAAAAACAATGAGTCTAAAGTAAAGGCCTTCATTTCAAAAGAAGAAGAAAATCACCAGTACACAAAAAAAACTTAGAGAATGTTCTTTAAAGAAAAAGCAACATAAGAGAAATGCGAGTGAAAACACAAGCAAATATTAGTTATTTATACCATTATATCATTGCTTTTAGTTGTTAAAAAAAGAAAAATAATTAATCAAGATGAATTATTATTTCTAATGAAATTATAAATCTGTAAATATTGTTTGAAAAGATCAACTTTTATTTTTATTCAAACTATTATTCTAGGACAGTTTCCATCAGTTGTATTCATGATTTATTGTTCTGCTAATAGCTTCAGATGGAATCGAAAATTAACAATGCCTAATTTCCTACAAAAGTAATTTCACTATGCCTTAAAATGTATTTTTTGCATTGAGACTTGTAAAAATTGATATTAGTTGTTAACTCTTTCAATTATCATTTTAAATTAATTATTAACTCTCTTTATTCATATTTAGGACCAAATGTGTAATAATGCTAATGTAATGTCCATTCAAAATTTTTGATTCATTAAGGTAGATCCCAAAATTGCTGAAAAAGAGATAATTCCCACTATATAATAATGTAAGCATGCATATTATTATTTAATATATCATGTTTGATGCTTTTCGGCTGACAATTAAGTTGTCTTCATTCTTTTACGAATGACATAAAACTAGATCGTTACCATTCTTAATTTTTTGAAATTTCAAACAGCTGCTGAAAACAATTGCTGCAAACCCAGATATTTTATCACAATAATTAACATTGAATTCTTTATATGTAGTAATAGCTGTAACCGTGAATTTCAAGACCTAATAAGAAACGTGACTTCTACTTTATTTTCATTACAACATGGATAAAACCGAAAAGTTCAGTTTTCAATCGAAAACTCTACATTAGCTTCAAATCCAACAGATATTCTTCCACATACTCAGACAGCATTTGAAATAAGCATTTGCATCAATTTGCACAAAATTTGTATACTAAAAAGTAAAATAATATTTGCTTATAATAGCAGTGTTGTCTTTCAATTCGGCGCTCATTTCAATTCAAGTCCTTGCGTTTCTTTGTTAAGCTGACTAAATATTTACGAAACATTGACCTTGAGAACGTATTATTTGGTAACGTTTTATTCTCCGTCTTCACGTTTTTTTATTTGACCAACTGATGGGAAGCGTCACTAGAGAAAAGTTCATCCAACGATCTTTGCGTTTTATTTAATATGCGATTTCGAACTCTTTTCTGACATAATAACTTCCTTTATCGTCATTTCAGGGATAATATTCACACTTATTTATCGAAAAACTACACCATATATTTGTTACTTTTAATAGTCGTAAATTCGGATGTGTTAAAAATGTTTCCCTTTGTGTTAAAAATGTTTCCCTTTGTGTCAAAAATAATATTCGGGGTATTTAATTTCGGCAAGTTAATAAAGAAAATTTTTGCTGCAACCCGAAATTTGGAACATAAATAGGAAAATGAAGAGTTAATTAAAGATAACTACAAGGAAATTTAAACAAAAAAAGCTATTTAGAAAATTTAAATAAAATCTTTTAATTCAAAATGATTTCTTAATTATTTTTGATTGCAAATCCTTAAGAATTTGGGCCAAGAAGATTTCGCAAGAATTTTCCTGATCCCAATAGTTTTCTTCGCGAAACTGTTTCAGTAGCCTGTCATAAACAATCAATAACCCGTTACAATGTAACTGCTGAAACGAATAAATTTAACTTTTAAGTACTTGTACCGTTAATTTGTTTCTTAAATTATTATTGTTTTTCAGTAAACGAACAACTAAATTCTCATAAGGTATAAATGTTTTTTCAGTAAACTGGGTTAATATTCATTAACCCAGTTTACTGAATAAAAGCATAAATATTAATCTTGTGTTTATAGGTATCACAAAAAATCGTGTACTTAATGTATAAATCATGCCATTCAATTATTTAAAAGTCGTGAAACATTTTTCTAGAAATATAACAAATCAATGCGAATAAAAGCAATTTTTTAGATTGTTTTTCTTCATTTTGTTCAGTTTTATCACCCATCATTTTCAGCTCGAACTTTTATTCTCATTTTTGTGTCATCTCATTTAGAAATAGTGACGAATGACAACAATTATTTCAGAAATTTTGCACAAAAAATTTAGATGTACAAAGTAAAAAAAAAGCAATGCACTAAACTACTTTTTTTAGTAGATTCTTCTTTATCAGGATTGAAACGCTCGGCAAATTTAATTCTGTGAGAGTACATAAATCATTTAGCAACAAATCATGCTTAGAATTCAATTTTTATAGCATCTAAGACAGAAAAGTAGTTTTATTATTTAACTAGTAATGTCTTGTTCATTTAATCTATAAACTATTATTTCAAAATCCGTCATTCAGTTGTAGTTTTGTTAGTAGAATATTTATGAATATCTTTTAATACATATTTTTGATTCGTAAAACGCGAATATGAATACTTGATAATTATCGTTCTTGATTTTTAAAAATATATACATTTTATATACTATATGGATTTCATTGCGTTCTAATATAAATTATTCGGTTTATTAGCTTTTTAATACAAAAACGAATGCACTGGCTAATTTTTTTTAATGATAAACAATACAAAATATCGCATGAATCTCATTGGCAAAGTCGAAATGGTAAAATGTTTTATCCTCTTTATAAAGTATGCAGATATCCGGTTCATAAAATTTCACGATGAAGTTGGTTATCGAAATGTATATAAAATTTAATTAACGCAAAAGTAAACTTTCAAATTGCACATTTCATTAATAGCTGCTTTATCTACGATTAAATAAATCTAGAGTAAATTAATAGTCTGGCTGTACAGTTCCAGTTGTTGAAATAATTGATCTTGTGAGAAAAATGTTCTTGATTTTCAGGTTCTCATGACCTTAGACTTCATTCTTAGTTGCTGATCTAAGCCTTTGTCTCACAGAAACAATAGGATCGATGTGAATTAAAAGGGAAGCTTTAGTTTGATTTGATTTCGCGTGAACTATTTCAAGTTGATCAATGTGTGGATGTTTCTCTTTTGCGCTTTCTTTGCCAATTATTGTTGTAAGACTATAAAAAAAAAGCAAAGCAATGAAACGTAAGACAAAAGTGAAACAACACTTTTCTTAAAGGAAACGGACTGTCCTTGTCAAACGAATTCGTTTCGTCGCTTTGTCAGCTTTGTCACTTTCTAGAACTTGACTTTCGTTTCATCCTTCACAGCAGAGAGATCTTATTTAAAAAAATACAATTTTTGTCACATGGGTCGATTGTCTTTTCCAGAGATTTGAAACCATATTCTTATAATTCCTGTTTAATATATTAAACAATTATGAACTTATATATAAAAGAAGCAAGATAAAATGAAATATAAAGCAAAATTAATCTGAAAATTTCGTTAAAGAAAACAGTTCTTCCTTGTCAAGTAAATTTGTTTCGTCGCAAGCTTTTCGTTTCCCAGGACTTTTCATAAGCAGTCAAGGTTTTTCAAGCAGTTTAGAGTTGATTGGAAGTTTGGAGAGCGGACTGCCGACTCTCGTGTCATCCTCTTCACTTGATCACGATTCAAAATAACGAGGTCCGTCCCCAAATATGCCTCATGTGACTTCAAAACGTTAATACACTATGTTAATCCCAACTCTTGGGGGGGTTTATTAATATTTTATTTCAGAAAAATACATTTTTTGTAGAGTAGGCAGATTTGCTGCCTACAGTTCTTGTAATCATATCCGTATAATTCGTGTCTTAATGAAGTTATTTTCAAATTCTGCTCTTGAGAAAGAAATATTGGTGTAGATCAATTGTTCTAATGTTTTTTATTATTTCCGAAAGAACATTGTATTCAACGTATCATTTAAATTTTGACTGAAACTTTAATAAAAAATATTTTAGAAGTAATCAGCGACATAGATTTTTATTTTAAGATGTGATAAAGTATAAATTGCAGCTTACAACATTGTGTCATCGGACGAATTACGGAAACTGGTTGCCCAGATAGGACCACAAGTTTCTTTAAGCACAATTATGGCAAAAATAATTTTTGATTCTCCAATTCAGACCAGCGCACATTGTATGAATCCAAGTAGGACATTTTATGCACTGTATCAGTTCTTTTTCTTCCTTTGTTTTCTCACATATGATACACATAACTTTAGTTTTTGTTCTTTGCGAGCCAACATAGGCCGCGGTGGCCTAGTGGTAAGGCCCCGGCTTTGGGGCCGGAGGGTTCCTGGTTCGAATCCCAATTTCACTGAAGATCCGCCGTGTATGGGGCCTGCTGCACGCCAAATCATACGTAGTGGCCAAACGCCTTCCCGCTGGTGTGGCGTGGAAGCTTGGAGAGGGGGTGCCAGCTCAGGTGTCCTTCTCGTCATTTGACCGTGGCTCAAAATTACGAGGTCCGTCCCAAAATAGCCCTCGTGTTGTTTCAAAATGGGACGTTAATATAACGAAACCTAAACCAAACCAACATCTGATGTCTTTAATGTCCTTTTATTGTTTTTATCCTTTGGCTTGTTCTATTTTCAATTTATGATGACTATTAGTGATTATAACTACTTTCTGGACTATTCTTCTAGTTCAAGATATAAGTCTCAATAATTTAAACACTCAAATTTTGGCAACTGTTTGTGGTCCTTTCTGAGCAACTTTTAGACAAAAACAAAGACAATTCCCCTTACCTTATCTGTAAACTATTTTAATAAAATTATTACAGTAAATTATAGCCAGATAAGTTTCCTATCTTAAGATATAACATATTTGCTGCTTACTTTAAAATAGCTTGAGAGATATTAGTCTTTTGTTAAAATGTTTAACTGATGATATCTAAATCTAAACACTTCTTCTCTAACTGCACCCATGTAGCACTTTCTCTTAAAGATTATTTCATACACATCATTATTATTATTATTACAACCCGCCCGGCCTAACATACTCAAAAGCCTTTCATAGCCCGGAAGGAAAACACAATATAAAACACTAAAGCCATATTAATACACACTTTACATAAAACCCACATTAAATATACAGAGCAATTTCAACATATCTTCGTATATATCCAAGGACACCTTTAAAAAACATTTCACACGTAACACAATAAAATTAAAAGCAAAGTCACAAAACACAAATAAGGATAATTTAAATTTGCCTAATTAAAATCTATAACATTTAAATGCAAACATTTACAATGAAAACGCGAAAGACTAAAAGCATTACAAAAATACAAAAAAGCACATAAAAACAACAAACAAACCACTACAGGCAAGAGAACAATTTAAAATTGAACGAAACATTCAAATAAAAACCCTAAAATTCTAAAATCTCCTAAACCCCTCGAAAACCAGGGTTTGTTTGTGTGCTTGTATGCACATCATACGCATCATTTACATAGTTACAACATAATTTGTCTGTTTTACATCAAAAATATTTAATAAAATTCAAGTACCGGTCCAATCTAGGTGCTGCCGGTTCAAATTCAGCAGCTCTCGCCTACTATGTATCTCTGAGTATATCTATTGAGTAACAACTATATGCGAAATAAGATTTAACTGTAACAAATAATAGCCCGGACAGAGTGAGACAAACCTTTACTGGCTTTTGAATTTATCGATCTGCAAGGATGGAAACATTGGCGATCCTCTTACGTTTACTCAATCCTCTGGGATATCAAATTTTCAATAAATCGTATCTAATGTGGTTCTTGGGTAAAATTACCATTATTCGACGTCGAGAAGTTTATGGTATTGAGTAACCGATATTGCGAGTTATGAATGTATTCGTGCTAAGCTGTGTTTGAACATCATGGCTGTTTTACGCGAGTTCATATCGAAAATTTATCTTACTGAGAGATATGCGTTTATCAACGATATTCTCTTTTTTAATAGACTTCTTGTGATTTAACAATGAATTTAAACTTTCATTAGATACAAGGAAAATAAACCAGCCAAGAGACATAGAATTTGATTTTAATGGTTGTTTTACTTTATATTTAAGGGCTTTTTTTTATAAGGTTACTGAAAAGAACTACTATTATCAGATACTTGTTTATAGTTTATTCGGTTTTATTTAGCAAAATGATTAATTTAAAAAATAATTCAAAAATATCCAGTACGTTTTCTTTTCAAACAATTATTATCCTTACACGACATGTTTTTTTTTCAACAAAATTTGTACACATTTATGTAAATGAGTGTAAAGTATGCAGAAAAAGTTATAGAAAAGTTAACTTTGAACTTAATTTTTAATTAAAGTTAATTAATTAAAAAGCGTGAATCTTTTAATTAATAAAAAAACTCTCCAACTTAAAGTCAATAATGTTATAAATAATTTTACTGATTTATTAATAAATTTTTCAAAACGATTTTTTACAAAGGAAAGAATAGTATTTATACAAGTATTAATCACTGCGCAGTGTAAAATTAAAAATTTTTGGTTCATTTATTTTCTTTCATTTGTTTTGTTGACTTTTTGAGTATTTATTTGCTTTCAGTATCGCAGTTATTTCTTTAACTTTAAAAGTGGTCAAGGTATTCAATTACAAAGTAATGTTTCGCTTTTTCCTTCTAGATTTTTATGCAACGTTTTCACCCAGGCGATTCATGTAAAAAACATATTCTGCTCTAAAAATTTAATAGCTGCGCCGGCTACTCCTTGAATTTTTCCGATTATATAATAAAATAAATGATTTTTCAGTCTTAAAAAATAATTTTATTCAGTAACACGTTTTTGATGCTTCTAATTCTACTTAAGGTGGATTTTCTATTCTCTGTCATAACTTCTTGAATGCCCACTTTTGAAACGGAAATTCTAATAAATCTGCTTATTGTGAACAAAGCGGCTCGAGTTACTGGAGAATGTATTTAGATGTATAATAATGATTATTTTTATTTTATTTATCATCGGAACTCTTAAATGATTTCAGTAAATATTTCTTAATGCATTAAATAAAGATTTATTTAAAATAATTAAATTTTCATCCTACTATACAGTTGCAATATATCTTCATTCCACATATGAAAAGCATTTTCTAATGTAATGCCAAATCTATTGAAAATTGTTCAAAATCATAAATAATAAACTTTAAATAGATTTATAGGAGCAAGATTTCTATAATATAATAAAATTATCCTACATATTGAATTTGACTTTGGTAAACCGTCTCACGTTACAAATATGAAGAAAATAAAAGAGGTAAACCTTCTAAAATTAACACTCCTTCTTTAAATTAGTCAGCAATCAATCTAATTTGAAATTTAAAGCACCTGAAGTTGAATCTAGAACTCCCGATGCTCAAATCTGCATTTCTAATATCTTTCTGTATAATTCGGATAGCTGTATTCTCAAAAATTCTCAGTATTTTTTACTTCGAAGTGAAATCATTGTAAAGGATACAAGGAGAAAAGTTTTGAAATTTCATCGTTTAACTCTAGATTTACGACTATTGATTATCTTCCTATTTTTACTTAAATTAATTAGTTTGACCCACACATCAAAATGCTGCTTTATGAAATAAAAACAATTTAAATCTAATTTAAATAAATCATTTATTATGAAAAACTTTATTGAAAACGTTTTTTACATATAAACTCTGTTTTTGAAATGCATTTTCCGCAGACATTTTTGTCGCATTTAGGATAAATGTTTTTATATCTTACATCAACATTCTAGCAGCATTCAGTTGAAGTGATAAATTTTCTATGCAACTAATAAAATAAATTGACAAGATTGAGCATGAAAACTTACCCATTAATTGGTTTTTACGATTTTTATCAGAAATTTCTGCATGCAAGACACAAATTACATGCGTTTAAACAACTAACTATAAAATCTTTTAACCCCTCGCGCCCGTCATATTGACGCTCATCGAATTATCGCATTTTTAGGTTTAATTTAATCATTAATTAGCTTTATAATTTGACACAAAAATAACGTAGAATCCATAAGCATCTCAAATATTCTATGTCTTCTTAGATGAATGAAAACGACATCCCCCTTTCCAAAACAGGAGGGGTTATGTTATTAGATAGCAAAAAAATGTGATCCTTAAGGGATTAATGAGTCAACTTGACTCATAACGGTGAAAACACATTTAACACATTCGAAAATACAAAATTAAAAAGTGTGCTAAAGATGAATTTATATTTGTATATATTTCATAATGTAACTAAAAAACCAGCATAGTTATAAAAAATAATTTTTCAGTTTCCTATAATATAGCAATAAAATCTTGAATGAGTGGAATGAAACAACTCGCTATGTAAATCTAATGTTAAAGGTTATTTTATTTCTTATATTTCGCTTTGCCTTCTTCCGAATTTAAAAAAAGCAAAATCGAAAGGCTACTGTTTATTTGCTGCTACTGGGTAGTGAAATAATGTTACTTTATTAATTATAATTAGCGTTTGCGGGATTTCTTTCTGGTATATTCAAACGTTTATTTTTATTTTATTTTTTTATTGTTCACTTTTCCGCTGTAACCACATTCAGTAACCAGCATCATCTTAGGTATTCTTTTTTCCATACAAAGTATTCGGTCCCATATTTTAAATCTAATGCTCTATGAATTACATTTCAAACACTCACATGATAAGATATTTTTTCACAGTATTGAGGGCAAATTCCGATTTTGAAATTATGGTTAAAGCTCTTCAATAATTTACTTCCGGATAACTGTAGTCAAAGACACCTGAAGCTGATAAGATGCAAAAAGCTACGAGTGACGGCATCACCAGTGAATGACGTAACACGGGTTTCTATGCGTTCTAGAGCTATAGAAAGAGTTCTATAAAATTAAACTACTTACGCTTTAAATACAGAGTTTTATTCACAAAATATTAAATACTCATGTTTAAAACTAAATTCTGTTCAAGTATATCAATTGCTTTGAAACACACCAGGATACTATTTGGGACTACTTAATCAGTCGTATAAATACACCTCATAAGTTCCCTCCCACTGCAAAGTTGTGCCATTACTGACTATAATAATGGTTGTTTCTCATGGTAAAAAAAATGCTACCTTATGGTGTATGATTGAAGAAAATAAACCGTTGTTACCATAATATAAATCTTATAGTTAGAATATTGAGCATTTACTTCCGATGTTGACTTGTAGAATAAAGATTGGGAAGTACTTCGGCAGTTCTCGTGAGCAAAAAGATTTATAAAAAAATTTATAGGCGAAAAAAATATCGAATGCATTAAACTCATGACGCGTGAAGGCAGAAACAAAAACAAATTTTGTAAGGAAGCTCATAAATATCGTGCCCAGTGGCGAATCCAGGGGGATGCAGCCCCTCCCAGAGCTAAAACCGAATTCTTGATTTTATTTAAAAATCACTACAACTGGTTGTTCTTAATCTACCTTTTTAAAAAAATAATAATGAAAAACTGTGACAACATTGCTTTTTAACTTGACAGGGTCGAAAATTTTCCCACTTTTGTAGTCATTTCACTCGTACTTGTAGCGCTGACGCGGTCGAAATCAAGTTTTTTTCGGCCAGTTATTTCATTCTGTTTTTTATTAAATGATCGAAAGTATTGTAGAGTTCTTTATGATTCTTATTATCAGGTGAATAAAGTCTAAAGTTAAAGCATTTTGGCTTATATACACCATGAGGTTTGACATTCGTCACGACGATACAAACTTTTTATGACCTGAGCCCCCTCCAGACCCAAATTCTGGATTCGCCACTGATCGCCAAAATTTCTCCACAAAAATACAAAAGTAAAATGCATATTTTGAAGTTTGCTTCCCAATTCAGAATGAAGAAAAGAAAATAACTTTTGGGTTATGCTTTTCCTGTAATATGGACATTCTTTTTATTCTAC
>BGPR01000615.1:0-18603 GCA_013235015.1 Araneus ventricosus | reverse complement strand
AAGCGAAATTGTACATTTTTATTCAAGTGAAGCTCTGTTTTTGTATTCAAGAGTAATTTTTGAGTCTTGCTTGATTTTAAGAATGAACATTCTTCCTGCCGGTAGTAGATAAATATCTGGTTAAAGTTATAATGATTAAAAAGTTCTAAAAGGTATTTAGAACTTTGTATCAAAAAATGGGGACATATCATTTTCCGTTTTTATTGTTAAAAGAAATACCAGGTTTAAGGTTAAGTAATACTAAACTCGTACATGAAAATTAAAAACTACAGAATAAAATCCAAGTGACTCTAATTAATTTATATCTCTCTAAAATTCATTCTTTACTTTACTTTCTTAAACGGCTATTTAACATTTACTCCCAGCATTTCTTTAAACTTCACCACTAAGTTTATGCTCATTTAATGAATTATTATTTCACAATCTTCAAGATTTTTCAGGATATGGGGTAACAATTCCAAAATAAAACAACCAATACTATGATAAAGTTCTTTATTTAGAGATGAGAAGACCCATAATGTATTGTGTAAAGTAAAACTGTGGAACAGGTGAATTTCATTTCTCCCTTTTTTATGGATGTAAATAGGATTAAATTTTGTCATAAACAGTAGAATATTCTATAACTACTTATATGTACAGAATTAAAGCAATGTTATTGTATATATCTTATTGGTACCGAAATTTATTTTGAGTGCATTTGACTTCAACATCTTGAAAATAACAAAGGATAAAAAAATTATAAATGAGTATTAAAACGAGAAAAATCAACCAGCTTTTAGCTCTTAAAAGTATACTTCTAAGAACATAGACTTTCATTTAGATTCCGCTAACAGGATGAATGTCTGAGTATTATAGAAACAGACACAAGTACATCTCAAACCCTTTATTATAATTAATATCTCAGTGAAGTAAGTTTTACGCGCATTTCAGATAAAGCATAGAAAAACGTAAAAAATATGCATCAAATTAACTATTTAATGCTCCGCTTTAATTTTGAATTTGTTCTTACACATAATAGTTTTCTTTCAAACCGAGCCAAATGTCTTTAGTATAACAGGGAAAAACAAGCAAATGGCGAGTTTTGCGTCCAAGAATAACGTAGCACATGAACTACAAGCTGCCATGGCTTAAATCCAAATATTAACGATTGCTAGTGACCTCAACGACTCAAAGTACGTGAATTGACTGCACAAAGATCACAATGATTTCAAACATCCTGCGTAACATATCGGCATATTGTAATGAACTATTCATATAATAGAGTTACATAGTTATATCCAGTTGCAATACGTATTTTCCATGGTGATTTAATGACTGTTTACGTTAATAGATATACAGTAATAGGTACTGAAACTGCTCTCACAGACTCTGAGATAAGCTTTAATCGGAAGGACTGGCCACGAGGGTATTAACACTATTATGCCGTTATTATAGTAAGTGTCACTACTCTAGTTGTAATAGCTTCTCTGCTAGTTTAAGTGTGAATGTACACCTGAAATAAAGGATTTCAAAGAAATTCACTAAAATGAAAATTTCAAAAATGAATTACGAGTTTGGATAAAGCATTTATACTTCTACAATGAGCAATAATCCATAAACTTCTTAATGACATCATTTTTGGTTTTATTTATATTATAGATGGGTGAGCGTCCTACTATTTTGTAATGAAGCGACTTGAATAACAGCAAGCACTTTGTAAGAACTGCTTCTTAGCGTGTGAACGAAAAAAAACTACATTAAAATGCATAGTATACAGTTATAAAAAAATAGGGCTACTTTATAATAAATTTTTATATTACCGTTTTATATTTTACATTTTCCCCCAATGTCTTATTGTTTTCGACCCTTAAAACAGATACATAATTTCAACTTTTAAACTTTTAGTGCTAAGGAATATCATGATCAAAAGCCATATTATTTATTATATTTTGGTCATATACTCTGGTCAGATGACGAGGAGGACAGATGAATCAGGAACCCCCTCTCAAAAATTACAAAACATATCAGCATGAGGACTCTATACTCCCACTGATTTAACGTGTACAGCTTGATTTAGGGGGAATCGGGTTTCGAACCCGTGATCCTACTGAACCGAAACTCTGCCTCCAAGCAAACCGTGACCCGCACATAGATATTGTGAAGAAAATTAGGGAAGAAGAGGTTAGCGGGTTCCCTTCAAACAGATTTAATTTAGTTTAGTTATATTACCGTCGCAGCACGAGATGTTGAAGCAACGCGAGATAAATTTGGGGACAGACCTCGTAATCTTCAACCGCTACTCTTCAACTGGAGACTGACATTAAACATTAAAGAAATATTCGTATTTCTTTTAGTGTTTCTTCTTAATTAAGCTATTTAAAATCATTTGAAAATTATTACTCAAATTATTACAACAACGCAAATATCGCTCTTTCGTTTATTACAATATCTTTATTTCTTCCATGTTTCACAGGTAAAAGGTACTCTCTTGAAAACTCCAAATCAAAAGACTCTACACAAACTAATGCCTTAGTTCGGAAAATAATAATACTTTTTACTGTGGATAAAATAACCTGCAAAACAGAAATTGTTCCTAGAAGAGAGTCAAAATATGTCATCAGTCTCAAACTTCTTCTTTATAAATAGTGATACGTTAAACAAAAAATGTAGAACTTATTTATAAATATTTAGCGAAGTATCGGTTTTCGTTGCTTTTTATTCCTACTTTCAAAGATATATTTTATTTACCCGAGTTCTTGGAATTTGGGTTCTGTGTTGTCCCTCGTTTCACATTCCCTTATATTTGGACTAAGTAGCCAAACAATGGAATTTTAGATATAAAACAAGTATAATCTTCATAAAATAACATTTACTTACAATATTTGCCTGGAATTGTCTTGCTGCAACAAAAATTGTTTGAATCAGTTGCTATATTTTATCATTTCCTTCTTACTAATATTTTAAATTCTATCTACAAAGCATTTATTGCCTACATTTCGTGATTGAGAATTTTGATTAATTTTAATTGTTCAATGCGTCTTATTTATAATTATAAGCTTTTAGTAATCATGTGTACAGATAAAAAAATAGAAATCTGGGTCGTCCTCACACCGATGCATGAGAGTACCTTACCCGAAAGCGTACCTTAAAAGACAAAACTCGAGAGTTTTTTTTCTGAAACTACTTCATTGTTTCGCCAATTAATTCGCCAAAAATATTTTTAAATATTAAGATGACGTTTTGTTCATGAATTAAAACTGAGGATTCATTTCAGTGTATTTTTAGATTACTTTTTATGGAAATAACTAGAATGAAACATGTAAGCATTATTCAAATATATTTTACTTATATGAAAGCTGCAGTCTTAATTCTGGCTTAATAATAGCAATGAAATCAGACAATAAAGCAAAGCAATCGCGAAGAAATCTTTTTTCCATTAAATGGATTTCATTTCTTTCCTTTATGTTTGTAATATTTTTTTCGAATTGGCCAAAGCCCAAGCAAATGGCAGACAACCGTTACGTTTTTGTTTATTTATTTTATAGCTGAGCTGAGCCATCTGCCTTAATGATTCCATGTTATATTCAGACTACGTTACTGGTGAATAGCGATTATGTGAGTATTTAGGTATGACTTCAGGGGCAACTGGAAAAATTAACCATTCCTAACTAAATATTAAGAAAAGGAACAATGTAAGGAAATAACTAGTCATTTCATTATTACTGTAAATAACGAAAGACTTGGAAAATTAAAAATGAACATTTATGTATGAGTTCTCGGCAACTGGGAAAATGTAGCCATTTCTAACTAAATATTGTGAAAAGCAACAATGCTGAAACCAAGCGAAGAAAAATTTAATGATTATTGTAAATAGCGTATGATTTTTAAAATTAAAAATAATGATTAAAACCTTCTAAAAATGCCTTTTGATTGGTTTTGTCTTGAAAGCTTGTGAAAAAAAATAAAAGGATTCAACGAAAAAAGCATCACCGTATTCTTCTATGAAGTACAACAGATCTTAAATTTAATTTACATATACAGTAAAACCTGTTTAAAACGGACACTGTAAGAAACGGAATCCTGTCTAAAGCGGAACATTTTTCTAGTCCCTTTAGATTCCGTTTAGTATAGGTTTTACTGTATATGAGAATTATGATGTGGTTCTGACACTAAAACTTGCTTTTTGCTGTTTTTCAAGTACATGTAGTCATTACATTTTAAATACAAAGGTTTACGCATAGAGTGATAATTTTGATTTCAATGGCAATTATATTAGAGAAACCAAAAGTAATTTTTGAATTATTTCTTATAATAAATGAGTTCGTTATAGTTCTCAATATAACTTGGTTTGCATTAATATTATGCTATTTATATTTATACGTTTTTTAATTATTTAAAATAAATGGAATTAAAAATCTCAATTTTTTTCACCCTGTAATGGAATTTCAATTTAATTTCATCTGTCTAAATTGAATCTATATATGTATTCACATGTAGCTCGATAAGTCGCAGTAATAGCAATAATTCAATTATATTACTTGGTGCATATTCTTTTCATTATTTAAAATGCCGCATTTATTGAGTTACACTTAAAAAATCAATTTTAGTTTTAATCCTTTTTCAAAATGAATTCAATTATTGATGTCTGTTTGCACTAAGTTACTTATATCCAACGTCCGCCAGTTTAAATGGGAAAAATGATGCATAATTTTTCACATTTAAATGAATAATATAGATACAAAATGCATTTCATACCGATGTGAACATTCAACTTTTTAAGTAAATAAAAAGTTCATAACTGCACTCTAAATCTAAGTATTTAAGTATTAGATAAAAACTTTAAATGCATTAAGCAATGAAAAATATACTAAATAGGTTTTATTGGCTAAATTAGTTCACCATAGGGGAAAATAACAAAACCTCATTTAGGTTAATTTAAAAACACTAAACTATATTAGCAGACGAAAAGATATTTTTACCATTTAATTAAATTCTTATAGTTACATTACTAGCTAAAAGTATTGCAAGATTTGTAAAATGCGAAACATGTGGAGTTAATTTGAATACAATGGTTCACAATCAGTTGTGGAGAATCGAAGTACAGTCGTGGGACCTTACATTTTACAGTGAAAATTTTGTCACGAAGACATTTAGGGGACCGTTCACAAATAGATGAAGACGAAAATTATTTCGGCTCATTCCGTTTCACAGTAAGCTGATAATGTTTTGAAACTTTCATCAATCGTTTTGTTCCTTACGCACATTGCTTACAAGCATTTTTATAAAAATAACTTGAATATTCGGGAAGATATAAAGGTTTCTTTAAAACATCCACAATTTTTGGGATGTTTTTTTGCTTATAGAATGCAGAGTTTTATGCCAAATTTTGCGATACTTATAGCAAACTGGACAATATGTTAGAAAAGTACTGTATTAAAATTTGAAGTAAATACGTTGAATATTAAAGGAAATATGCATATTTTTAGTAATAATGTTTTACTGCGTATGCGCGAAATGTAGAATAATTTTTTTCATAACTTCAGAGCCAGATATATAGGGCAATTTATATAAAAAATTCATTTCAGTACCATTAAGATTTAGAAAGCTTTCGGCATTGCAGACAGCAGATTTTCTGTTGTTTTCTAAGAGAAAAAAATTATGAGGGGTTTTTCCACAAATCCGTACTTTTTTAACTTGAATCTTCGAACAGCAATATTGAATTTTATAAAAGTTGATATCCTGCGTACCCATGTATACTTATAAATTAAATGCGTAATTAAAATTGAAATTCGACGATTAATTATCTAAGATTCAAGTTTAAAAAATATTGATTTGTGGAAAACCCCTCATAATTTTTTTCTCTTAGAAAACAACAGAAATTTTGCTGTCTGTAATACCGACAGCTTTCCCACGATTCTCTACAACTGATTGTGAATCATTGTATTCAAATTAACTCTAAATGTTTCGCATTTTACCAATCTTGCAATACTCGTGGCCAGTTGTATAAATATTTGTTTTAACTAGTGTCTTAAAAAAGATTGACATTATTATTTTAAGCAAAATTATATAAATTCAAATCACCCATTTATGAACTTAACTGATTAGAAAAAAAGCATTTCAATGGTAGAGTGAAACTCAGTTCTGACTGTCAACCTAATCCTTCCAAAAGTATGACATTTCCCTCTAAATATACAAGAAAATATAAAACTTTCTATGAATTTTATCCAGTCAGCATGCTTCTAATTTCTATAATAAGAAATGTATGTTAACTCATTTTTCCGAGGATGAGCTAATTTGGTTACATATTATTCGCACAGAGACGAATCAATACCAAAAAAATCAATCCTTAATTTCGGATGAACATAAATGATTAATTCAGCGTGAGATCTATATTTCTTACAGTTGAGGCCAGAGTTGCACAGTTTTCGCGAAAAAACTGTCTACCAACATATGCTTCAATTGGGAAATGCTAATCTCTCAAATGATAACTGCCAAGACAAATTGGGAGTTGAAGAAACCATTTCTTCATCGAAAATCGTTGAAGTTGCCCACCAACCTCATTTCTGTCTTTTCCGCTAGATTTGTTCGCACTCGTACAGACATAATCACGGTACTTGAGAAATCGATCTTCCAACGAAGCATAGCACTTCTTTCTCTCATTCTTTTTACGAATATCAGGTATTTAATAAATGAACGAGAGCTAAATTTAATGCTCCAATCGGCTTGGGCTTATTTGAGCTCTGTTGATTTACTAATGGGAAAATATATTGGTTTTATTAATGCTTTTACAAAATATTTCTGGATTTGACCTGAAAGCAGTTTCTGATAAATTGTAGTGTATGAATTTCGGTTCAGTAACAAAATGTCTTTGCATTACGCATTAGAATCGCTTAACTAAAAGATTATATTAATTCATTTATCTATGAGTAAAAAGAATCTTGTTTGGCTCATAACGGTTTTAAAAAATTGAAAAACATTTTGAAAGTTTGACGTTTGAATTCAAGCCTAATCTTAACCCGAACTTTCCTGTTCGAAAGTTAAAAGCAATTGTATGAATTACTCAAAATTCTTCCCTTGTTTTTCAAATAATACAATTTTCTAAAACTCTAGTTATATTGACGTCCTGCTTTGAAACAATACGAAGTCTATTTCCTCATAATTTTGAACCATGGTCATATGAGGAGGCAGTGGCGAATCCAGGATTTGGGTCTGGAAGAAGCTGAGGTCATAAAAATTTTGTATCGTCTCACGTATGACTTACGTAAACCTAAACACTTTAACTTTACAGACTTTACTCACTGACAATAAGAATCATAAAGGACACTACAATACTTTCGATAATTTAATAAAAAAACACAATGAAATAACTAGCCAAAAAATGTTTTCGACCGCGTCAACGATACAAGTACAAGTGGAATGACTACAAAAATAGGACAATTTTCAATCCTATCAAGCCAGAAAGCAATGTTGACACGTTTTTATTATTTTTAAAGGGAAATTAAGAACAAACAGTTGTAGTGATTTAAATAAAATCAAGAATCCTGCTTTAGCTCTGGAGGAGAGAGGTTGCGGCCCCATACCAACCCCTGGTTTCGCCACTGTGAGGAAGATAACACATGAGCCACCGATCTTCCAAACGTTGGCCATCGACATCAAAGTTAACGAGCATTAGGCCTACATAGACGACGGATGTTGAATGGGATTCCGAGCTGGAAACCCCCTGGTCCTGTAGCCGTGACCTAGCCACGAGGTCAAAGTGGCCTTCAATATTTTTCTAAAGGAAATCGTTCGTTTTCCGTGTATTTTGTGTATGGTCAAATTTTGGAAATTTCACAATATTGCTTTGTGTTCATTTCCAGGTGCAGCTCGTGCATAGGGACTGTGGTACTGCGGCATCCCAACTTTTTTCATTGTGTAAACCATAAATTTATTTTATTTTAATTTAATATTTAAATCTATCAACAATATAACGCAATTTTACATTAAGAGCTTTTGATCTTCAAGTGTAAAGCAAGTCAAAACTGAGTCTGAAAATTTAAGTCCCCTATTCGATTTTTTTATTGCCGGATATCATGCCTCTCTGTTCAGAGGAAAAAATAACCACTTGAACGAAATGCGATTTCTTCCAGTATTTAATTCCGGCCCCCTATTTCCCCTATTCCATCTGCACCCATGCGCAGTTACAGGGCGCATACTTTTCCACCGTTTCCCTACATGTTTTTACGCTGAAGTAAGTACTGTGGAGACGGGCAGTAGCAGTGATGTTAAAGCGGAGTTTTTAACGTTTCCCTCTGCGGAAAAAATTTTCGTGTGCCTAAAATTTGAAAATAAATAAGGAAATGAAGGATAATTAATAATAAATAAAAGGTTAACTGAAAATAGTTTTTATGGTAGTTAAAGTTGAATGAGATTCCTTGCACCCGATATTATTCTGTAACCCCAATATTATTCTGTACAATCCTATTTGGGACCCTGATTCATAGTTTGAGATGCCTAATACAGAATTTCATTAAAGAATATCACTAAATGTATTCCCATTAAAAAATATCACATTGCACCTTTATATGGATGTAATAGAATAAATTAATCATTTTTTTCTTGGAAATTCCTATTATTGCATCAGAGCCAGAACTCTGCTTCTTAACATTAAAAAAGAATAAAATGTTTTCTGAAGTATACTATATGAATTGGCATTGGCTACTACAGGTAGCTGCTTCCATTTTAACGGAATCATACAAGCAATCAAAAATCATACAAGCAACAAGGTAAAAGTTTTTGATCTATTCGTTGGAAAAAAACAAGAAGGATAGAATTTATTTTAAATTAATTTTAATGTACTTATTTTTATATTAGTTATAACATGAAATTATTTCTTGTTAATCGCTTGGAAAATTGTTTTAATCCGGCACTGCAATGTTATTTTATTGTTAGCCGTAGCTCTGTGAATCATTATAAATGTAGTAAGGAGTACTGGAAGAGGAACTGAAAAACAAATTTTCTATTAAAATTAATTATTTAAAATACTTACTTATTTGAAGTAAAAATGTTATAAATTTATTAACTAAATATTAAACTATTCAAAGTTAATGAAAAAAGACAAAATATGTAAGTGGTACAAAGTTCCTCACTATGCAATGAAGGATTAAAAGTTACAATACACCAACTATTACATCTCACGAGCCGTCACTTCTCATTTCTCTATGTAAGTAAATTACCTACAAAGGCAATTATTGATTCCTTGGACTTATGTAATTTAAAATATAATTATTTATATTTTTTGAATTCTATGTGTAAATTTTTAGAAGAATACTATTAAGAAGCAATTATAAATATTTGAAGAGATTTTCAGTCCAATTTCTGTGAAATGATTCGAGATTTTTATGCAAACATTTTATAAATTTTAAAAAAGCGTTTGTTAAGAATTTTAATGAAACAATTTTTTTCCATGCAAGTATATGATTACTCTGTTGCACAGTGTATCAATTAATTTTAAATGAAATTCAAAAACAAATATTTCAGTTAAAAAACAAATGTGTGTTTATTATAATGTATAAGCCCCTTAGACTACTTAACCGGCTTACAGTAAGAAATAAAAATCGCAGCAGACGTGTTAACGACTGTAGAAAATAGTTTCAAAATTAACTCGCTGCATACATAAAATGCGTTGGTGGGGCACATATTTATTCAAAGGATAAATTATGAAAACACTAAGAGAATCAAAATTATCTGTTTTAAATGAGAATGAAGATGATGTTTTCGCTGTGACTTCAACCAGAGCGTGACTTAGACATCAATAATTTATTATACATCTCATAATTACATAGAATTAATAAAACGGCTGGAATAATTACAGTAATATTTGTAAGTAATATTTTAGTCATTAATGAGTAAGATTCAGTCCCGTTTCTTCTAATTATTTATAGCACACAAAATGATTTATTCATATAAACCAGAATATTAAGTAAGATTGCATGGAAAACAAGTTCAGCTTATACACCCTTTATAAGATCACTATTAATTCATTAACGTAAATTAGAAAATTTTAGCAAAAGTAAAGGTTTTGTAAAAAGTAAAGTATTTGATTTATTATCTTATTGTGAACTCAAAACAAGGAAAACGTGCATAAACTGTCTTTTTGTCTGTACCTTCTCTCCTGGCACACTTACTGAGCTGAAATCTCTGTCAACACAATTGATGCTAACTATTTCATGGCATATTTGTTATAGCAAAAATATTACATTGTAATTGCAACTTTGGTGCTCATTCAACAAATCTAATCAACTTAAAAAAACTACTAATAGTTTAACAAATTGTTTACTAATATTCTTCACATTTAATACTTTGCTGCTTAAAATTTTATTTAAAGATTTAAAGAAAGGGAAAGAATGAAGTGAATCAACATATTTTATTGAAAATAAATTACCTGAATTAAGAACTAGACCATTCAATTTATATACTTCTTTTGCAGACCAGATGGCCTATATTTCTGTTAAATAACTATATTTATATCTAAAATTCGTTTAAAATAGTCTCTATAACCAGACTATCATCTTTGATTCGGCTATTTGGTCTGCCCGAAAGTTCCAGCTGCCTCCAGTAAAAACAGTCCCTCTCTGTAGCTACATTAAGAAGGAAATAAAATTTTATTTTTTATCCTTCCACAGTCTCCTCATACAGTTCAGGTTCTCACTGATAGCCATTCATAATAGACCGGCCGGCATGGCCTATCTACCTGTTACCTGTTTGTCTAGCGAAAAAAAGTATAAAAGAGAAACGCAACAGGACAAAGAAAAGAAAGTAACAGGAAGTGAACTTTGTGCTTCCAAATCAAAATAATAATAAAAAAAGGGATTTGAAGGCCATTCCGCCAATTGGTGGCTCGTTTTTCGTTCCCCTCTTTCTCCCGCTCTTTTAATAAAAAAAAAGTCAGAAATTAAAATAAAAAAGAAAGCATGAGTCGGTTTTCAGTCGTTGTATAAGGTTCCGTTCATTGCTCACGCAACCGTCTGGGAAGAACGACAAATATGGATTTCATCAAATTAGCGATGAAACAAAGAACTCATCCCGTGAACAGAAAAGACGTGAAGTTATTCAACAGTTGACGTAAAGAGTGCGGTAAAACAACACTAGTAGACCATGAAATGAATTAATTTCCTTTCACCTGAGGACACAAAGAAAGAAATGAGTGAATAGCGATGGACTTACGAATTCTCTTTTTAGTCATTCTTTGACTTAGTGACCTTCATTAGTTTGTGATCTTGGAAAAAGATATGGATTATTTGTGCTCTGGGTGTTGCAGGAATGCATCAGGCGTCCAGAAAAATGAAATCTGGTGATGGTGGTATTAGTTTCTCAGGTGCTTCAGTTTTAACGTAAGTACTTTTGCAGTTTCTCTCAAGCTAATCAGGTTGAGTTGCTCAAGTTTTTGAAATCGTATTTTCAAAACTTAAATGTAGCATTTATGCTAATATTTGATATTTTGTAAGTTAACAAAATATCGATGCTTGCCCCAAAAGAATTTAGAATGCTCATATATGACAGTAAAAATGCGGAATAAATTTATTGACAAATATTCCTTTATATTGCTATTTGACCTATTTTCGATTATCATTCGTGCAAAGTATGAATTCTTTTCGTGGGACTCTTTCTTCTTAAGCATAAGAGATAATCACCCAATATAAATATTTAACAAGTAAAATTTTTTCTTCAACTCTTTAAACCAGACTAGCTAAAATTACTACCGAATACAGTTTTCATTAAATAATAATCTTCTTTAATTGTTTGTAAATTCGACCTTTGAAATAATATCTGGTGTTCTATTTTTAAGAATAGGATTTGTGATAATTTTTCAAAGCATTTTTTGTTTCTTTCAGGTATTGACACGAAATTTTTTTTCTCGTGTTCTTGCTCTAACACGTCTGATTTAATTTTACATACTGATCGTTTCAATATCTCGAAACTAGCACTTTTGGACGATTTTACTCCATAAAGGAGTGATAGGCAATGAGTAAGATGAGTGCATTTCCGGAGTTCTTTGTTAGGTCACGCTAAGTAAAATGTAAACATCTCCCCCTCCATTTTTCACTTTTCCCCTATTTTGGTGAAAATAACTCCTCTTGGAGCATGCGCAAAAAGAGCGGAGGGTTTCGGAATCCGAGAACATAAAATAGAATTTTTAATAAATTTAGATCGTTATAACTAATTAAATTTTTATATAGAGTACGGCATTTAAGGTAAACAATTATTTCTAGTATTTTTAATATAAATCACAATTTTAGGAACTAATATATCGAGCATCAAAATAATTTAATAGCTACTTTTCCTTCTTATCTTGGCTGTATTTGCTACAGAAATATTATTTCCTTCTCTGAGGAATATGGCAAAATAAAATCATCTCACAAAAGTATAAATATTCTTGCAGCAAACCCGCAAAGAGAAGATATAACTTGTATTTTTCTTGAAATTTACTTTCAAATATTTGAAATTCTCGTGGGTAGAGAAAACCTTTTTACGTACTTTACACTTTTTTGTTTCTTCGCAAAACGAAATGCGAGAAAATCCCGAAAATATCTCATTGTAAACTTTTTTTTACATAAGGATTGAAAAATGCTTGAAATTGCACATTTTATTACTTTCCCAACTTCTATCTTCGATATACGGTAAACAAAATACTCGGATCTAATCCCTCTAAGGCATTCTATTTTTCCTAACACGGTTTGAGAATATGCTGAAGAAATTTTGTGATATTGCATATGAAATTCACAATAACATCTTTCTTATTTAGTGCCCGAAGCCTTCATTGATAACTGATAATTCAATAAATATCAAATACGGTTCTTCTATGTTTATGGCGTATTATATTTTGCTCAAGGAAGAGTTGTACTGAAAACCGCATACTGATGCTTAATTATATTTTTTTCAATAGTGTAGGCAAAGAAATAATCAGAATTTAACCTTCTGTAATCACAATACATGTTACTACGCTGAATTTTATGTATCAGTCAACTAGACAGCACATTTTTTTTATTTCATAATGTGTATTTTGTAGGGTTCAACTGACTGAAAACAATATACAGAAAACTAGAATTAGCTTTCAATAATTGGCATTTTATCACGTGACAGTTTTTAAAGTTGTTTCTGATAATGCAGTTATGTATTTTGGATGCCGATAGAGCCATGTTGCATCTTTTACAAATAACTTCACGATTAAAAAGTCCAATGCTCACAATTGAAAAAAATTCCAGAAATGGTATATACAATTTTATTATACATATGCAACTTAGTTACACATACTTCGATTGTAGACTACCACCAATAATTCCAGTTATTTGTTACCTATCAATTACTGTAACAATTACGATATATACATGACAGCAGTAACAATGCAAAAACTGATTTTCCAACACTATCAATAAATCCTATAATGGTATTATTGCCAGTAAAAATATATTCTATACCTTGTTGCTGATCTCACTTCGAAATGCATTTTGTTTCAATATTTAAGAACAGTAACATCTCGAGAAGTAAGACAAAACTCATTACATAATAATGGACTCTATACTCAAAATGAGTTCTTAAAACATAGAAAGTCCTGGAGAGCATTATATATGTTCAACTTTTCTCAGAAAAAATTATACTTCACAATAATTTCTAAATTTTATTCATTTGTATTTTGTACCTTTAATTTCTTTTACGAATTAATTGTAGGGAAAACTCTTTGTGCCTAACTCTAACTGATATTTTATATGCAGAGTTGCGTGATCGATCGGCAAATATTTTTTTATACTATAAGATTTGTGCCCGTCTAAGAAGAGCTTTTATCCTTCAAACCATGTCTCAGAATTGATTGTAACAGATTTAGTCAAAATACAAAGTCTCATGCACATTGGCAGAGTGCTTAAGAAATAAATGGAAAAAAATGAAAATCAGGATTGATGAATCACTTGGCACTAACTTTCGTTTTGTTAAAAACTTTACTTTTAACGATTACTTTCGTTTTATCCGAGTAAAAATAATGCAAAATCCACTAACAGAAAAACCTGCATTACCAAATCTCTACTAATAACAAAAGAGAATGTGTGTGTTGGCGCTCTACAGGGCAAGCCGCTGGACCTAGAGCTAAGAAATTTGGCACAAACAAACATTGGAGGACGGGAATGTGCATCTCGGAGCCCTTTTTTCAAAATTTTAATTAAATAAAAATTAAGCAGAATTTTGACGCTTTTCTCAACAACTTCCGAAAATATTACAACTCAAAAACGATTTTTACGCCGTCTGAAAGTACCAAAAATTTCCTTTCTAATGATATGAAATAAGTTGCTTTACAATTTTTCTCTAATTTAAAAAAAAATTAATTTTTTGCATAATTTACAACAATACTTTGCATTGTTGAAATGCAATTCAATCCGTTTTCATTGTTTAAACATATATTTAATTGCGTGTTTCTCTTTCATTGTTGAAACTTGAGGTAATATACTACTTATACAATCATCCGATTTGCTCGTTCAGTAATGACGCAGGCAAAGGGGGACGAGGTTTTTTTAACATCCGCCTAGCCTTATATATAAAAATATTTTTTGCATAATTTACAACAATACTTTTCATTGTTCAAACGCAATTCAATCCGTTTTCATTGTTGAAACAAATATTTAATTGCGTGTTTCTCTTTCATTGTTGAAAGCTGTGGTAATATTCTTACACAATCATCCAATTCGCTTGTTCAATACTGACGCAGACAAACGGGGTGGGGTTATTTTAAGCTCCGCCCAGCGTTACTGACATCTCTGGACAATTCTATTATAGATACCTTTAGTGGAACTGTGCAAAATTAGATTCGTACTGTGCCTGACATATTTACGTAAACAAAACATACACTTCTATAGAGTACTAAACTTTTATTAAAAGTGCAACATATTTTACAGTCGATTCTTTAAATGCAAGAATGAGGCAACTGAGCAAAGGGTTGAAACCCTTGCTAGAAAAATTATAAGTTTTATATATTAAATGTGTATTTAATATTCAGCTGGAATTTCAAACTGTTAAATTTGCAAATTGCCTGGAATATTAGGCAAGCATATTTTAACATCATTGCCTAAGACTCGAAACTTAAATTATGCATTCTTTGAATAAAAAATTATGATTTCATATATTTGTTTCTGTCATGCATACTTTGATGATTTGCTATTTTATGTAACTTTTTAATAGTCATGATGATTCATTTATTCGCCCATCATTTTCAGTATTGAGCAATAATTATTTTTATTAAAATATGTATAGGAAAAAGTAATGCTATTGAATGAGAAACTAATATTTTAAACATTTTTCATGAGTGGCGTATTTTTATGCGTCATTTCTTTTCAAGGTCTTATTTAATGCTCCGTGCTTTAATTCCCTTACTGTCAAGGAGTATTGTTTACGAAGTTGTAAAACTCGGTTGGAGCAATTAGAGTTCTAAAACAAAGAGTCATTCCATATCTTTTCTAATTTACATTATGACGTCCAATCTTAAACAACTGTACCTATACAAGTAATGGAACGAGAAGGAAGTCAAATTTATGCGGATTTCAGTCAAAGAAGTCGTAGGTACTAATGAAGAATTCATTAAAATCGATTTTAGTTTCTTGTAACATTTTAACCATTTATTTACCGAATTAACTTACCAGCAACTTTTCAATTTTATTTTGGCACCATTAGATACGTTTTAATGCAGAATAACCCCAGGAAGGACGAAAAAAACTTTGTCATTAAATAAAATAATTTAATTAATTTGATTAATGATTCAAAAATTTAATTTTCGTCTATAGCTGCCATCTACTTCTAGCTGTAGGAATTACATTCCTCGTGTTCATGTGAATACTGTCAGGAGAAACGGTCAAATTACGAAGATATAATCGTGTTTAAAGTAGTACTTTTGAGTACCGTCCGGAAATAAAGGGTTAAAAAGGAGTTATTAAAATAATCTACAATAATTATATTATTGTAGTATAAGTTATATATAATAATAATTATATTATTGTATATAACTTACATTTTTATTTTTTTTTATGATTTACCTGCCGTGCTTTCTGCTAGTGTAATAATTTCAAATTTCCAAATTACTTCAGTTTATTTTTGTTTAATTATATTAACGTCCCATTTTGAAGCAATAGGAGGACTACTTTGGGATGGACCTCGTAATTTTGAACTACGGTCAGATGACGAGGATTACAACTATGTTTTTCAATTTTTCTTCATAACCATATAATTAAAATATCATTAATGTTACTTCAAGTTGTACTTTTTATGACTGTTGACACAAGATGTTATATTAAACTGGAATTCTTTATCTGAAAAAAATAACGTGAATTTTTCTGCATAATCGTATAATTATTTCAATCTTTATATTTAACCCTGACGAATACTAAATTTCCTTTATATCACTAACGTTTAAATGCAAAAAGTTGGTTATTGATATCCTTTCTTATTATCTGGACAAAAGATAGTTTTATGTCATATGCTTACAAATACAAGAGAAGTTTTTGTAAACCTGTATTTTCCACTTTGCTGATAACAGTAAAAATATTATCCCCATTATTTTCCCATCCAAAATAGATATGCATCATCTATACAGAAAACATTCTTGTGAGTCTAAATTCGCTGAAATCCAAACATCGAAATATTCTCAGAAATTCTAAAAGTTATTTTTCAAACTTCAGAAAACATTGCAATTCCATTGATTTTTAGGGAAAAAAATAAGTGAGACATAAAGTAGAAAATAGTTTATTTATCAAGCGAAGCATCCATACACGAAAATCTTGTCGCTCAGAAATAAAACTCAAAGTAAAAAACAACTCTATAACGGCTGTTGTCAGCAAGCGCGTAAATGGAAAGCGAATTTTTCTCTTTTGCGATCCCGAAAATATTGCTATTCAATTTCATATCTAAGATATTTGAATGCAAAAGACAAAAAATAAGAAGAGAAGAAGGAATCATATAACACTTCGAAAATTTCAGCTTTTCCGTCAGTAAAAAAATGAAAGTAAAGAAATATCTTTCAAGCACATATTATTATTTTAATGCCATGGCACATTCAAAACCCCAAAATATGGAGGCAATGTTTCCACGTTACTATAAGACAGGGAAAGGAAACAAAAGAGAAGACGTGAGAAAGAGATGATATTGCATCCATTTTTGAGGTCAGATTTTTCTTTCTTTCATTCATGCTTTAACTCTTTCTTTTTCGCACTTTTTTATTACTTTCTGCAGTTTCTCTCTTTCTGTTGAGACGCACTGAAAAAAAAGTGTTTTGTACCTTCAGTGAGATGAAAAATTAGATTTGCATTCTAATATAAATGATAGAGTCGAATATTCTTGACTGGCAACATCTGTCTTTCTTTGCATTTTCCGCGTATTCGTGACCTAAATTTTTTCTTCAAAAATATCACGAAGACACTTTATTTGACATTGAATATTGATTATCAGCAGTTTCTTTTACTTTTAGATTTTTTATTTGGATTTGTTTGAACACGTTTGAATCTTTTTCTGCAAGTTTATTAGTTAAAATCTTTCTAATATCTTTTGAAAGCGACGGGACAGTATTATAGAGCACACAGAATGTTCATGAATGACCACTTAATATTCTAATCTTGACTAATATCTTTTTATGATACTTCACTTTCACAATCAATGAATTTTTAATAGCTTATATTTAACGGTTATTGTATTGAGATTAAGGAACCCTAATTTGTTCAGTGTCATCTTCAAGAATTTGATATGTGTTGAGATCAATTTATTTTCAAGACTTTGAGGTTGCGCAATAAACAAAGACAATTTATTTCGGAGTTTAGAAGAGATTTTTCTGCCATGTCCTATGTATGTATTCAACAAGCATTGTGTAGAAATGTGTAAAATGACCATTCTATGAAGATATATCACGCACTTTTCTTTAACTACATAAAATTTCTAAGATATATAGGACAACAAATATCAGGTAATAGTACATAAAAATATGTTCAAAAATTATTTTAATTGAAAATACTTACATAAAATTGAAAACGGAATTCAAACTTTTCGGCTATTTCATCATTTGTCGTGACAGAAATAAACCTCATGGTTAAACTTCCACTAAATTGCTTTGTTAGAGAAAAGATAATTTTTCAAACGTAATTGTTTTTAAAATGTCGTATTAGCTAAAGAATTTCGTAAGAAGATGAATTTCGTTCTTAAAAATAACAAGATTGGAAAGGGAGAGACTTTGTTTCTAGAAAATAATCAACGAAGAAATTGAATGAAATACGCAGATATAAATAACAGTCAATACAATATTGGGAACAAACCTTCTTTAATTAGCAATGGATCTTACTTTTTTTTGTAAAGTCGTTTGTACTAGAAAAAAAATTCTGAAATAGTGTATCATTCATCAACATCATTCTTCTGATTTTTAGTATTAATACAAATAACAGTGAAACACTTGATTAAATTAAAAACACTGGAATTGACAAGCGAAACGAGTCCTCTACGTATTGAGAAACGAAACTGATCTGATTTACTTTTTTGGATAAAGAAAGATAAAGTAACATTTTTCCTTCTATTTAGTTGATTTTTAAGACCAAACCGCTTCAAGTTTCAGCACTTCAATTTCTTTAT
>BGPR01000614.1:422491-485106 GCA_013235015.1 Araneus ventricosus | reverse complement strand
CAGAAAATTTGAGAATCAATTTTCACACTCCCACCATCGTTCAGCAGTCATGCCTCCATCGGGCAGACACTAGCGCCATATAAGAATGTGCGACCGTAAATACTTTTATCTGCATGAAATAGAGAATGCAAAATGATGCAGAATTGAAAGCCAATAACGGGCGAAAGCTCTTATTTGGTGATACTTTACACTCTGGCAATACGGTCACACGTCCAGTTTTAAAGCATTCGCCTATGTTCTTACCTATTCACAGCTGTACACGTCTCAAAAACGGCGGCGCATGGTTTTGGCGAACTCTTTTCGGAAGATAATGCCACGCAGACATCTGTATAGCAGCGGGATGCAGCTTCCTGTAACGATTGTGTACGTCCGCTACCTCAGCATTCGCGAACTGTTGTATTTCCATCATTACTAATCTTGATTTCGCGAAGTCTCAAATTGGTCCGCGTATACCTAGGGGTACATGTACTTGAGGTTGGGAACCTCTACTATTAGCTCATCCGGTTGACATATTTCCGGTCCTTTTCCTCATATCATTATAGTGGCGTAGCAATAAAGACCGTATATGAGACATCCGGGGTGTAATATCATTTTTTCTTCCCCAGTTATCATCACTGGCTTAGTAAAAAGTAACAGAGCCCGGAGCATATTTTTCATCTGCTCATCATATTGACTTTAAAAAAAGGGAATAAACGCATTAATTTTTCCCTTGTGCCCCCAAAAGATCGTTCCTCGGGGCATCTATGCCCCCCCCCCCTTGTCCATCTCTTGCTGTGATACTGGTCATGACTTCTTTGTGTTTCCTGTGTCCCCTAACAGTTTCCTCTGTATGTAGAATTTCATACCATCCAGTATCTGCTGCTCCTTCAACAATTTATATACATCCTGCGAAGTAAATTTCGTTTTGCAGAATTAATGCTCAGGCTTAGCGGAGTTGTTGAATGTGATCTCCTACGCTCCCCTTCCACAACTTTAAAAGGAGTGAGTGTGATTCCCTTCGAAAATCCTGAAAACTGCTGAAGTGTAAAAAAAAAGACAGACATTTTGAATAAACCAGAAAGTTGATGTGATACACATACTTACATAATTTAAAAACAATTTCTTTAACAAGGCAACAGAAAATTAAAAAAAAATATTTAAAATTTATTATATGTCGAAAATTTGTGATACACGTAAATGCATCGTTTCAAACAACTTATTTAATCAAAGCAAAAGCGCGATTTCCAAAGAAAAAAAAACACTGCAACATGTTTAATAAAATTTTAACCTTGGATCATTTGCAAAATATACGTAGAGGGCGACACAGAACATAATGAATTTCCTCAGGCAAGAAGTATAGACTTCTTCTTAACTGATATACGTAATATAAAAGTCTTAATATTTTTAATATTTTATTGTCTGAAACCAAATCTGAGAAAGAGTAAAACCTCGTGAAAATCCACTAAATTTTGTATTTGAGAAAGTAAAAAAAACGGACACAATCATCCGATGTTTAAAAGTGGCTCTTCAACGAAGAGTATTGAAAACGCATTGAGACATGCTTGTAGATGAGCGACACGCGCCTCATTCACCAGCCAAAACCATATCTCAGAGTTGGTAAGCTGAACACAAAACCAGTGAATGGTTTTGGGTGATTAAAGAAAAAAACACACTCATGTGTTAATTTTTTTAAATATGCAAACAATAAAAATATTCACTTTAATCTTTTAACTTTTACATTTAAAACGAATTATTTCTTTAGAATCAAAAGTGAAATAGCACAGAGTAGGTATTAGGTCAAATCATTATTGTTATATCACTAATCTCATAAAAAGAAAAAAAAAAACCTTCTTTGAAATTCACAATCTGAATCTCCGTTTTTATTATATACGACATCTCAACGAAAAATGCTTTATTCCTCATCCGAGTACTTGGCAAATCGCAACATTCGCTGGTAACATATAGTGATAAATTTGCAGATTTTTTTAGATCTATTAAAACAAATCATGTTAAATAAGCAACCAATTAATTCTAACAAAAAGAATGTAATATGAAAAGCTAGCAACTTGGCTAACTGATCAGCTAACTTATAGAAAAACTTTTTGTGCAGAAGTAATACATAGCGTGAGAAAACGGCAGTTTAACTAAAAAAGAAAAAAAAATATATATTTTTTAAAATTACACTTTTACTAAAGAACACATAATGAATAAATAAACAAGTGAAATTTTAATTAACAAGCTAATAATATTTATTGATAATTTTTTTAATAATTTTATTAAACTTACTTAAAGCTTAAATTTAAAAATAATTTAAAAAGTGAAATATTTATTTGCTGTCTTTGTTGATACATTGATTGAATTCTCTCGAGTCAATAAAGAACCCTCAAAAGTTATTTATTCAAAATCGATGAGCATACAAACTATGACGAAAGCAATTTAGAAATATAAAGAATTTACAATTTTATTCTTTGGACATTTAAGTAAGCAAAATAAATTGAATACAGACTGTATTTAGGCATTATGCGTATAGAAAGTTTAAGGAAATAGAGAAAAATCGAATTACTAACGAATTCGGATAAAAAATGTTTGAATTTAACCAAGTTCCACAGTAATAATGATTTAACTCACTTATAGTAAAAGCAGGTTTGGTGTATGTGCAAGTCGCACTATACTTTATCATTACACTCCTCCCGCTTTCTTGATTGAGATTTTCATATTGTCTTAACTTTACGACTGTTCAGAATATATATATTCGAGTTTCTGTCCAATACAGTTAGGGGTTTTGTGATAAAACAACTGCATTCCCCGATCATAAATCTGTCAGTCTACTTTACCCCTTTTTTTCTCACAAATAGTAAACCCGAATACGCTATGAAATTACAGGATTCTTAAGCTATTCTGCTCGTAAAGCTCTAGGTTGAAAAGAAATTGTTTTGTGTAGTGGTCGTATACATTTCCAATATTTCTGGACATAATTATCAAGATTTGGAAGAGAAATGCTGACATTTTACATAAGAGAAAGAACGCCCCCAAAAAATGAGAGCTAGATATATTGTTCTAGCATTAAAACATACTGACGCACAAAAATAAATAAATAAAGATGTTACAGAAAGATTAAAAATATATTAGATTATAATCAAAAAAGTGAATATATTCATTTTACAAATGTTGGTTTTAGAAGTGGATATTTTTAGTTCATAAGAATTAAGAACTTTGGGTAATTTCAAAGGGAAAAAAAAATAAGTACGAGGCAAATGAATGATACTGCACCCTGAATAGTTGGGTACCAGATTAGAAAAATTGTACAAAACGCTTTTTAGAAAAAGCGTGTATGCTCACTTTGTCAGAAAGTCTTCATATGTAGTATATTCAAAAATATTAACATTCTTATTTTAAAGACGCTTTATGACCATTCCTTTCTTTCTTTGAAATCTAGGGAATGAACATTTTAATAGAGGAAAAGGAATATAAAAAGTCTCTAAACTTTATTTCTTTTCTAAGCAATCATTTGTTGCTGAGGTCAACGGTAAGATTGTGACATTTCTAAAAAATTCCTGAAGCAGTTTAGGCATTTGAATAAAAGCTAACAATCCTTACATATTTTAAGAGGCTAAATTTTACACCTGAGGATTGAAAATGCTTCAATGCAATCATCACTGAATGTTACCATAGTCAAGTTTTTCTCTGTATAAAAAAAAAAATCGATGATGGAAAAAATTCTTATAGTAAAAGTTGAGAGAAAAGTTCATTCATTCATAAGCTTAGCAAGGAAAAGGTTAAAATATGCAGTTCTTTTAAATGCTATTCAGTTGGTGTAATAATGTAGTAATCGCATAATTAAAAACATCATGCTCACTCTGAAAGAAAACCTGTTTACATGAGTTAATATTTGTCTCTGTGTAAAATAAATCGCATCATTGTGTTACATATCAATTAACAAAATTTTATATAAAATACATTTTATAAATATGATGGAAGCTAACATACTAAATGAATGTTATTAAAAAAATTGTTAGCGTCTCTCAAGGTTTCTCAAATCTATATTTAAAAAAAATTTTAAAATTATTTCCTTAGTGTCGTGGAAAGAACTTTTCATAAATGATTTTAAAAAATAAAAATAATATGCAAAATAATCCCAGAGTAAAGACATTAAATTTAAACTGTCTTTTCATTTTGATTATTGTTACTCAATTCTTCTATCGAATTAGTGTTATTTTTTAAACTTATGATATTGCTAAAACGTATATTGATATTTCTCTTTAACTTCATCTGAAAGAAAAAAGACAAAAAGACTAAGATAGATGATATTTGCATAAAACGCTTTACTTTCTCTCACATGCGAAGCAACAACAACAAAAAAATTAAAAACGCCAAAAAATTCGACTGCGAGATTTTGACGATTTTCTACGTTAGAGTCCCCGAATACGAAAAAAACATTTTTTTGGAATTATATATATCTGTCACTTCGTCTGTCTGTAAACACACACCGATTTCTGTGTGCCGTCATTTTGTCGGCAAAATCGACTTGCCGTGGTTCCCAATTCAGGGTAATAAAATTCGGCAGTTTCGGCCTTGTGTCTAAGGAATTGTAGGGGGATGACACTTTTATTAGGGAGTACACTAGAAAATCTAGGGAAGAACACTGCCGCTGTTTACAGAAGGGTAACGGGAAAGTTTCGGGATCTACAAAACAGTGACGTCTCATTTCTTTCATTGCTCTTGAGATTTTATCTTTATTTATTTTACTACAGAAGGGAAAGTTTGCCTGGACCCCGGGCATTTAATAGTCTTTATCCCCACGCCTTGGTCCTGCGCATACCCCTGAACTCGGGGTCGGAATGGCTCCCTGTCGGTGACAGCAATGGTCTGCAACAGAATTTGAAAACCAACTTAGTAAATAAAAGCTCACTTTGTTTTTTCAGCATTTCAATACATTATTCTGCAAATGTCGTGAATACGCAGAATAAAATAAAACGTTTGATTACTTTTTTAAAATTTGCCGACTCATTTAGTCAAATTGCCGACTTCAGAAGAATCTGGGGGGGGGGCCCCCCCCCCCCCCCCCCCCCCCCCCCCCTTCGCCACGTCCCTGGGTAAGCTTATCTGTTTTCTGTGTTTCCCTTTTCAAAGCCAAGGTGTATTCCGAGTTTTCCGTTGTGTCGACAGACTATGCATCCAATTTAGACCCCATACAGCATCCAAATATGACTGATAAGTCGAACAGTGCCTACATGAGATGTGGGAAGTCCGTAAATGAACTGGTTATGCGTCTAGGAAATCTCCAATATGAGGAGATTAACATTATCATTTCAAATGCCGATAAGTGAAACCAACCAACCCTTTTCTAGTCCAAGACTTTATTAAGAAATCGATCAGCCGTCATCAGCTAATTGATAATATGAGATATACCCGTCAGGGTAAAATACAATTCATGACTAAAGACCCAATCTGTGCAGTACAACTGCTGTCCTTAACAAAATTTATGGATACAGATGTCTCCACAGACGTAATTGGGAGAACATAAGTGCTCGTTTTTTGGTCACGGATATTCCCACTACAACCCTCTTAGAGGAACTTGCAACGGAAATCCAAGACAAAAATGATTGTTTAGTTGTAGAATTGAGACGCTTTGTGAAACTAAATTCCAACAAAGTCATTTCCCCAGTCCTAATCACCATTCTCTGTACTACGGTACCAGAAACTATAAAACTCTGGTTTATCAGACAACGCATCCAACCCTTTGTAGACAGACCTCGACAGTGCAATAAGTGCTTTGTGTATACACACGGAACACGCACATGCGATAAGAACAATATTTGTTTCTGTTGTGGAGGGGATCACATCGGCCTGTGCCAACAACCGCCAAAATGTGTCAACTGCAGCGGATTTCATAATGCGAAATCTCGATCGTGTCCCGTTTATATACAGGAACAGAAGATCTTAGAATTAAAGTGTCATAATCACATAACCATAGGAGAAGCTAGGCGTATCTTTCAGCAGAAAAATGCTAAAAACGCAGAATCCGTCAAAACCTTGCCAGCTGCCAAAATTTCTCGAAACCCACGTATATTTTTCAAAATACTGAACAAATTATCAAGTCATACAAATCCTACTGTTAAAAATCACGAGATCATTTTTCATAACAATAGGTACGTAACCAACCCCATAAAGCAGAGCAACTTATTCGCCAATCATTTTTCAAGTTATTCTCATGAAGTACAGCCTATTCCCTTAGATTATAGCACTGAAAATGAATTTTTGAATAGAAATATAGAATTTTGGGAGCTCAAAAGAGCAATTAGTAAGACAAAAAACTCCACTCCAGGTGTAGATAACATTCCATCAATCTGGTTCAAAAAACTTGATGATGCTTCCCTTTTAAAAATTCTGGGTATGTTGCAACAACAACTTGATTCTTCTGTTCTTCCTAAAGCCTGGAAACACACTATCATTATCCCAATTCCTAAACCAATAAAAATAAAACTAAATTAACTTCATACAGACCAATAGCCCTTACTTCTGTTTTCTGTAAAATCTTCGAGCGTATTTTAGCGCATCGTATAACCCATTTCCTCACTAGTCAGAAAAAGTTGAACCCAAACCAACATGGATTCCTCCCTTTTAGAGATAACCATACGGCAACTTATAAAATTTATTCAGCGATTTCTGAGGCCCGGAAAAACAAGAAATTTTTTTGTTGCTGTTAGCCTGGATATCAAAAGTGCTTACGACTTTGTGCATGTTGATGATCTCATTCTCAAATGCCTTCAACTAGGTATATCTGGAAAAGTCACTAAATGGATGCACCACTTCTTACAGGAACGGTCTTTCCAGATTAAATGGCGAAACTTTTTTTCAAATACAAAAACCAGTTTTAAAGGTTTACCACAAGAATCCGTGCTTAAACCCATTCTTTATGTAATTTTTATGAATGACATTTTCGAAACTCTGGATAATAATGTTGAATGTTCAATTTTTGCCGATGATATTTTTGTTTATTGCTCCCACCACTCTTTAACCTATATCCAAACTAAAATTCAGAATACTTTGGAACTTATTTATAAATGGTGCTGTTATTGGAAATTAACTATCTGCCCGGAAAAAAGCGCAATAATTGAATTGTCAAACAAACAGGTCACCTCCTTTCCGCTTATAACTTATGCTGGTGTTCCACTTCCACGGAGTGAATCGTTCAAATACCTTGGAATCCAGTTCTCAAAATATAATCAAAACGGACATACTATCAGAGTTTACGAAATAAAGCGCTTAAAAAAATTAATGGTCCTAAGATGCTTGGTTATAAAAGAAATGGTCCTAGAACCAAACATTTAATCACAATTACTAATAACAGTATAGCCTTTTTTTCTACACTTCTCCAATGATTAACAAATTTTCAGAAACACACCTCAAAGCCTGCAATGTCATGCAAACTACATCCCTTAGAATAGCCCTCGGAGTTCCAATTTGGACTCCTAATGTTATCTTGCTAAAGCTAGCAGGGCAGGAAAAATTAAGCGGTTAGCGATACAATTTTTTATTAAACAAATCCCGACTCAACCCTTTTCTACATTATTCCATACCCCTGATAGAATTGACTCACAACTGGTCGAAAAAGATGCAGTCTCTCAGAATCACTTTTCGCAACCTCAATTGCATTCCAGACCATATAATACACTATATGCCCAAAAGTATCCGGACACTTGCAGATTTTCACATTTTTTAGAATTTCTCCGAAATGGTTTAACTGACTGCCTTTAAACTTCGGACATGTTAAGAATAGACCATAACTCACATTTCACATTGTAGATTTGGTCCTGAGGACAATTAGGGGACTGTCTACAAACTGATGAAGACAAAAAAGTTTTTGGCCCACCCCGTTTCACAAAATACTGATAACAAGATGAAACTTTTAGAAATCGTAATGTATAATATGCATAATATTTACAGGAATTTTCGTAAACTCAACACAAATATTTGGGAAGATATAATAGTTTTCTTAAAAAATCTCAAATTTTTCCACTTGTTTTTTGCTTATAACCAGTGGCGGTTTTCCGCACAGGCGTTAGAGGCGGCCGCCTCGTGCTTCGAGAATCTAGGGGGGCCTCAAAATCTATGCAACATACATCGCAGTGCTAAGCCGGTGTCGAATTCACGATATTGAAGCCTTAATTCAATTCACAGAAAAGATTCTTCATCTTCTCTTTAAAAAATAAAGGAGTGAAAACAGTGGAACGAAGCCAGGGCCAGAGAAACCTGGCCCTGGAACGAAGAATTGGGAGGAAATAATCCTTGGGGATTTATTGCCGTCGAAATTCGACCACCCGCATTTACCGATGCTTCTCCAAAACGTTGAAACCGATCTAGAAACCCTCGAGCAACCCTCCGACTATTGGAACAGGACACCTCTTCTGTGCAAAGTCCAGCCGCAAGGACTGGTTTAGATTTTTTATTGGTATCGGAGGCGACCGGAAAGACAGAAGGGATTGCATCCCTTTGTGTGAAAAGGGTGCAGTTCTTTTCAGAGATGCTTTTTTTTTGTAGTTTCATTTTACTGACATAAAGCTGACAAACAACGGAATTTGCCTGTCTTTTTGAAGAGAAAACTAAGAATTTTCAAATTTTTTTAGTAAGAAAGAAACTTTAAGAAATTAAATATTTTATAATCCATTGCATCTCGAATCTTCTATACTGCCTATGTCAATTCGAATCTCTTTAACATAAAATTATTGAAATTGATTTAATTACCGAACTTCTACACAAGATTTGTATGCCTTTGTTGTGTGCTATGGCTATTGATTCAGAATATGTTTTACTGCATTTCATTGGGTATCTCTTTAATTTATTTCAAATCATTCATGCATAGTTCTATTTCTAAATGCATTTTAAATCTTGAGGAAGTAAAAGATTTCGTAAATTATGTTTTGAAATAAAGTTGATTTTTAAATTATAAAAAAAGTTAAAGCACTTGTATACACATTTATAAAATCTGTCTTAAGCTAAGTTATGTTTGCTCGCTATTATAACCGGTATTTTATGATTCATTATTATTATAAATACGTTAATTTATATTACATTAATTTTTTATTATAAAAATAAATCATCAAGAAACAAATTAAAAATTATTAAGAAATAAAAATTGAACAAAGTAACGGGTTAAAGAATCCACCAGATGAACTTTCTCAAGGCGTCACTCAACCTGAGTGGATTCAAAATAAAAGACAACAGGAATGCTTTTCTGCTTTACGCAAAGAAGCACTACCTATAACAATATTCTAAATGGCTTTCAATTTTTTTTACGGCAAATTAGGAGAAAAGGCATTTGAAACTTGCGTAACAAACTTAACCACAAAATATGCTGATGATATCGAAGGACATTATTTCAAAGACGAAGTGAAACATTTTATTAAATACACAAAAAATGAAAAAGTAACAAATGCAATGGATATGTACAAATTGATTAGAGATGGTCTACAATCAACATTTCCCAACGTGGAAACAATTTTAAAATTTTTTTCTCACTCTACTAATTTGTAATGCAAGCGGAGAGGGATCGTTTTCAGTTCTGAAACGCATCAAGAACTATTTGCGGAATAGTATGAGCCAACCGCTTTTAAATGAACTGTCGCTTTTATTTATTGAAAATGATGTAGTACAGGAATTCGATTATGAAAAACTTATAGACAAATTCACAAAATTAAAAGCAAGAAAAGTGACTTTTTAGTAATTTTATGTCTTTCCACATTTGTTTCTGTGTTCATAAAATTTTACTCCGAATTTCAAAAGTAGCATTTCATTGCTGCTACTAATATATCTGATATAATATTTATTTTCGTATCTCCTTCTAAAGTTTAATTTCATTTTTTGTTATCCTTTAGGACTGTAATTTGTTTTATTACCATAGAAGAATGTTTATTTAATTATATTTTTTTATATCAGAAAAAGTGTGAATAAATTGAGTTAGTGAACAAATTTTTCTTGGTACACTTTTGATTAGTCATATTATATATAAAACATATTGCTTTGCTTTAGAATTCCCATTCTCATATTTTTAAAAGAACAGAACAGTTTAAAAGAAAGGAACAGTAATAATAATAATGTTTTATTTTGTAGAGCTTAAAACTATATAATATTTGTTTTGAATAATTATCTTAATTTACTTTAAAATACTGTTTTTAAAATTTTTCGTGAGAGTAATTCTATAGTTTCCCTCTTTTTTGCCTGTATTGTTATTAGAATATACCATTCTATCCTTTGGGACAAAAGAGTAGACACTGCTTATTCCAGCTCCAAACTTAAATGGCTATAAAATGGTTCTCAGTTTATGGTAAAATTCTTTATATTTCATAAACACACACACACACACACGTGAGCTCACATGAGCTCATTTAACATTTTATAAATGAATAAGTTAAATGAATTGAAGAAAAACAAAAACTATATTTATTAAAAATATTTTGAAACTTGGTTCCTGTTAAATATAAAATTTGAACACTTTGGATACTGTGATGTCCTACTCACTAGATAGAATCAAAGACCGAAAGATATCACTGTCACTTAATTATTTTAAATTTCAAACTAAAAAATCTCTGTTTTGAATAAAAAAGATTAAAAATCATATATATATAAAAGAAGCAAAAAATAATACAAAAATATTATAAATAAATTATTAAAAATATTAAATTATATATATATAATTCAAATTGGATAACGAAGACCAAAAATGTAATGCATAAATAAGTTATTTTACATTACGTTTTTATCATCAATAAAGTTTTCTTGGGAGGGGGCCTCAAAATAATTTTGTGCCTGGGGCCTCATATCGTCAAAATCCGCCACTGCTTATAACATGCAGAGTTTTCTGTTATATTATACGAAACTTACAGAAAAGATGACAATATGTTAGAAAAGCATTTTGTAAAATTTTGGAAAAGAAGTTTTGAATATTACAGGAATTATGAGCATTTTTAGTAAATACTATTTTACTGCGCATGCGCGAAACATAGTGTAATTTTTCTTTCCCAACTTTAAAGCCAGATATATTGGGCAACTTATATTAAAAAATTCAGTTCAATATCAATAGTATTCAAAAAGATATCGGCATTACAACTAGCAGAATTTTAGCTCCTGTCGAAGAGAAGCTAAAAGATGAGGGATTGTACACAAATTGATATTTTTTAAACTTATATCCTTAAATAGTTATATTGAATTGTATAGTGGTTCCACTAAAGACTTGATCCAATTACGCCAACTTAAATTCCAGCTAATTAGGCACTATAAATAACAAAAAATTTTATTACAATAATTATATTATTTACATGATTATTAACAAGTTACATATTGCAATTTTACGTCACGATATTTTTAAATATATTTCTTTTTATGGCAAGGATTTTCTTATGTAATTAATTTCTTTTCTTAAATATTTTAATAATCTACATATATTTTTTATTCGTTACGCCAGATGATTAGATATCTTCATTGGAATTCAACCAGAATTCCCGTATTCAGCAAATTCTAACCACTATACAATTCAATATAACTATTTAAAGATATAAGTTTAAAAAATATCAATTTGTGTACAACCCCTCATCTTTTAGCTTCTCTTCGACAGGAGCTAAGATTCTGCTAGTTGTAATGCCGATATCTTTCTGAATACTAACGATATTGAACTGAATTTTTTAATATAAGTTGCCCAATATATCTGGCTTTAAAGTTGTGAAAGAAAAATTACACTATGTTTCGCGCATGCGCAGTAAAACAGTATTTACTGAAAATGCTCATAATTCCTGTAATATTCAATACTTCTTTTCCAAAATTTTTACAAAATGCTTTTCTAACATATTGTCATCTTTTCTGTAAGTTTCGTATAATATAACAGAAAACTCTGCATGTTATAAGCAAAACACAAGTAGAAAAATTTGAGAGTTTTTAAGAAAACCTTTATATCTTCCCAATTATTTGTGTTGAGTTTACGAAAATTCCTGTGAATATTATGCACATTATACATTACCATTTCTGAAAGTTTCATCTTGTTATCGGTATTGTGTGAAGCGGAGTGGGCCAAAAATGTTTTTGTCTTCATCAGTTTGTAGACGGTCCCCTAATTGCCCTCAGGACCGAATCTCCAATGTAAAATGTGAGTTATTGTCTATTATTAACATGTCCGAAGTTTGAAGGCATTCAGTTAAACCATTCCGGAGAAATTCTAAAAATTGTGAAAATCTGCAAGTGTCCGGATACTTTTGGGCATATAGTGTATCTCTTCCCATATTTCCACACTCCAACCCAAACGTATGTGAAATTTTTCTTAAAGACTTTTATTTTCAAAACAAAGAACTTCCTTCTTCAATAATCTCCTCTGATTTCATTGAATGCATCCAAAGATTTTTCCCAAATCATTTTATCATCGCCACTGACGGTTCTAAATCTCACTGTCACATCTCCATCGCGGGTTTTTCTTGTTTACAGCAATTTTGTTATCGTATTCACCCTCTAAATTCTGTTTTTACTGCTGAAGTCTTAACGATATGCCAAGCATTGGATGAACTCGTTATTCCGGAAACAGATATTCTAATCCTCTCAGACAGTTTTTCGGCACTTTCGTCTCTGAAAAACATATCTTTTCACTCCCCAAAATTCATACAGCGCCTGGCTGCAAAAATCCATATCCGAAAAAATCTTAATCAAAAAATTGCACTTTTGTGGGTTCCTGGTCATTCTGGGGTTTCTTGGAATGAAAAGGTAGACTCTATCGCAAAGCAAGTATCAGATTTTTCACCTTATATAGATTGGATTGCCTCAGAAGACATCCTTTCCCAACTTAAAAAGCAATCATTCCAAATAACTGAAGAAAACTACCATAAAAGTAAATATCAATTACTGATTGGAAACATCCCGAACATTCTAACCATTTCTATGGACTGGTAACCGATTACTAGATAGATTAATTGCTCGCATTATTAGCAAAACTATTACAACCCCAGGTCTTCTTTCTAGATTCAACCTCCACCCCAATCCTTTGTGCAGAGTATGCAACGAAATAAATGACATCTCTCACATTCTACTAAAGTGCCAAAAATATGCATCTGTTAGAGTTATACTCTGGAGAAAACTAAATATAGTTTCTGCAAACATCACTTATGATATACTTTTGTTTCATGTTCTAGTCAACAAGAATCATCTTCTCATCTTTATTCAACCTCTGAAGTACTTCGACATTGATTAGCTGCATCCATTTGGCAACAAGTGTTTCAGATCTATTGTTTCTTCTCCATTTCGACGTCCTCTGAATTACCGCTAGGATTGATTCAATACTGTCAAGGACTGGTTTAACCTTTGCTATGGAACTACCTGCTCAGTTTTCTTGGAATGATTAGCACTGCATCTAATTGGAAGTAGGGGATAATAGCCTTTGTTGCTTCAAATCCCGTAACACAAATTCAAGTCAAGACCAGTGAATGCTGACCGAAATGATCTGTTAGATGTTATACCCTAACTGGCGAGAAAGTCGTTCTGCTCGAAAGCTGAGGGTGATTTTAAAAATCGCCAACAGAGAAATTGATATACCATGCCAAAATAGCAAACTCGCTAGGGTTATACATTTAACGACGCATTTCGGTCAGCTTTCGCATTATTATAGCAGAACCATCATTTAACCTCTGATCAAGGTTTAACCATGGATGGTGAATAAGACGTCAAGAGCGCACCTGGAAAAAAAAAATAAACAGAATACTTACAAAATTGTTGCAGTCACCCGTGAATTATGCAAATTTTAGCAATTTTACTAGCTGTATGGCCCGGCGTTACACGGGCTATCCCGAATAATAGGATATTCCCAAGCGGAGAGAAGTGAGTCCTCGGGATCATATATTTTCATATGGCCCGCCTCTGTTTTTTTTTCAACAAAAATTGTCACCCAATAAACGTTACGAAGTTAAACACCTTAATGCAAAAAGGGAAAGAAAACGATTTTTTCCCTATATTAATAAACCCAAACACTTAAGTTCTCTAAAAAAGAAATACCAGCTTCCGTTAAATAAATAAATGGAAATGGAACAACACCGTATGTGAACCATTAGATTTTAAAAGGGGACTTCTGCGGATTTGAACGAAATTACTTTTTTTTTTTTACGTTTTCGATTTGATGAACGTAGTTGCATTGTTTGGTGTAAAACCTGAAATTCTGCCATTCACACTCAAGTTGTAGTATATCATTAGTTTCCATATGATGTTTGAAGGGGACTTCTGATGAGAATCTTCAACTGATCCTCAAAAGGCCTAAAATTAAGTTAAACCACTATTTTTTTTTACTAATTTTTATTTTTAAATATGAATTTTACTTAAAAACAAACAAATTTTACATTTTGTTTTATTAAAATTTAAATTTATCTGCAAATAAACAAATTTTGAATTCAATTTGAGCTTGATATTTGTTTATCCCTGATTTTTTTAGAATCTGAATTTTACTTAAAAACCAGTAGCTTTCCAAATTTAGATTTCTTTGCGAATAAAGACACTTTTACTTTTATTTGAGTTTCATTGATATTTCTAGCTTCCAATTATTTTTCTCCTTGATTTCTTTTCTATTTTAAATGAATAACTTTAAAATTCTATTTTATTTTGAGGCTTTAAATTTAAATATACTTATGAATAAATAAATTTTGAATTTTAGTCAAGTTTCATTGATATTCTTGGCTTTATAATGATTTATTCCTTAACATTCTGAACTTTTATGTTGTTTGATTTTAAAAAGAGACTTCAGCAAAATTTAAATCTTTACAAAAATTAAAAATTGTACTTTCTTTTTTGGTTTACATTCATTTTCTACTGTTAAACATATTAGAGATATCTTCAACCCTAATTTCAATGTTGTTTACAGAACTTTTTTTTTTCTCCTGTAAAATTTTAAAAATGTCAGAAGTTTTCTTTTAAAATAAATCGATTCATGTGATTTCTGCTCAATAGATGGTGGCACACGATTGATATAACAGTCATGTGCCGCCGAGTAAAATGCAAGAAAATGATTTGTTTCGATGTTTATAAATCAAAACACGGAAGTTTGCTAAAAAAAACCCTTTTATACAAATTAAAACAAGGTTTCGTCAAATAAATAAACAAAAAATTCAAAAACTTCAAGAGTCAAAGTTGTCAATAAACAAAAAAAAATGCAAGAAGTTTGGTTGTTAAAGTTGCCACTAGATGGCAGACCAGTTCATTTTGACGTTTTTAATTAATACCTTTTTAACTAATTGCAATTTGGGAACTTAAATAGTCGAAATGGATTCCTTGGATTATTTTCCATCTTTTGATACTTACAGCTGATTTCAGGATTCAGTGGTTCGTGAGAAGGTAGACGGACATAGATATATAGACATATACTTTTGTTTACCTTCAGATTTTAATAGGAATGATTCTTAGAGTGTTAAAAGGTAGCAATTCTAAATGGACCTAAATTAGAAATATCTCCTCACAAAAATTTTAGAATTTTGGATTAAACTTCGAATAGAAGTGGACATGGAACTCTGAATAAAAAATCAGCGATTATGAATCATGTCCATTTGCTGTTGAATTCACGGCTTTAAATACAACAGTTTCATCTGTATAATTGATAGCTATCGATATGCTGTTTCATCAATTTCAGAAATTCTTTCAAAAAGGCATACTTTCTGTAAATAGCTTGATGGAAAAATTGTACAAGATGCTCTACAGAGCAGACCATTGGACCTAGAGCTGCTAAATTGAGCATATAGTTACTTCTTGGGTAGTAGGTGCTCACTAAGAAAGCAACATTTTAATTAGATTCTTAATTAATTAAAAATTAATAAAAATTTTAACTTTTGTCTTTAATAATTTCAGAGCATATGACCGCACAAAAAACAATTTTACATTACTTGTTCACTTGTAAAATGAATTAAGAATAAATGAATTTGCAATTTTAGCTTCAAGTTTCAAAATTAATTTTAAACACAATTTTAAGAATACTTTTTATTGTTGTAATGAAATTCAAACAGATTTGCCAATTTTAAAGTTACGATAAAAAAAAAATCACTTTTTTTGGACGTTAATTCCAAATCAGAATTTTTACTTTCGATTTTATTAAAAAGATAACATTTTTAGGTTGGTATTCTTTCTGTATAATGCGTGATCTAAAATTCGTTCAGCACAGAATGCAACGGCTGATGCAATCAAGCCTAAAACATTACAATACTAAGATGTTTCAGACTAAGGATTCAAATCTCTTTTTAAATATCTAGCAATGGTGTTAAGACATCGGCGATGATTTTCGACACATCACTGGATACAATCAATCAATTATATACAACTCAACTTACAGAACAAATTTTAGAATGAAACTATCAACTCGCACATTCAAGAATATAATTCTTTTTCAAGTGTTGCTTATGAATGATACACACAAAAAATAACACAAACAAAAATATGAACAAAGAACTTTATTCAAATCAAAACAGCACACAAAAGGACTGGTCTTCAAAATCAAAAACTAAGTTCAACGTACCTACTTCTTAACAGCTGTAATTTTATGAGTACCTTTTTTCCAACTAGCCATCTCTTTGTTTATGACAGAGAGATCAGGATTGGACCTGTACTGATCGGTTTCCAAAGCACTGTCGCTGAGAGTGTTCCTCAAGGAAATCCCAGAGTGGATGCCTTTTCCTTTAGCTGCATCCAGGTGCCTTTTATCATCAGCTTCACCAGGCCGTTTGGGTGGGGGATGATGCTGAGGATGCTCCGGTGATTTTTTACCACCTCGTTTCAAAAGTCCCTTCCGCATATTAACTGCGTGCATTTGGGAGGTTTTGAATTCACTCTCATCAGTTCCTGATTGAAAACAAAATCTTAAGTGCCTGTGATATCAATTAAAATATTAACTCTCAACCTACAGGATGCAAAATATCGTTAAGTACGGTGCAAAGAAAAACAAGAAGGGGGGGGGGGGGGGGGCACCAATTATTGACAAACAAGAAAATACATATTGTGTAAATAGAAAAATAAAATACCTTTTTAAGGGTAATTTGGCATCTATTATTTAAAATTTCTAAATTCATTAGAAGGAGGAAAGGGATTAAAACTCATATGAAAAATTGGGTCATAAATATTAAAATGTTGAGATCCTCAGATAAATATATTTGCTCTGACGTCAGCTGTGTTTAAATTACTCTTTTTAACTTACCGAACAAATATTTTCAATAAAGCAATCATAACCTAGATATAAAAGTGAAATTCTGCATGTTTGTTTGAATGAGGTACCTATTAACTATATTAAAAAGTTGCCTTATCCTGCCTCACTCACTTCAACAAGCGTATCTACAACGTCTTTTCGTAGACTCTAGTGGTGTTCACGAATACTTCTTATGAAACAATTGACAGTCATTGTTTGATGGACAAACACAAGAAATCTGCACACAACATTTTGAAACATCTCATTTGTAGAGAAAAGGTCTTATAAAATTTTGAAAAAAATGCAATAGTTCACACTATCTATAGATTAGGATGTGTTCCTTAAAATTACCTCAAGTGTTGATCAAGGAAAACGTTTTGTTTTTCAAAAGCTATAGATGTAAAATGTAAGAAAAATGGATATTTGTCTTCTGTCATTTACTTGTTTCATCCATAACTAGATCATACTTACCATATTTACCATCATGATGCGGAGAAGATCCATCAGATTCATCATCTGTCTATAAAGAAAACACAAGAAATTCAATCAGCATAAAGTGCTTTCTTGAATTTAGAAATTATAATAAAGCCTCCAACCCTTCGTTTTCAAGAATAGAATGTATCTATTCAGGGAGGATGAGAGTAAGGGCCGAGAGGGATGTGAGAAATGTGAAAACATTCAATAAGTGCTAATTTTTTAAAAATAATTTTCAACAATGAATTACTTTTACCACTGCCTAGCGTACAATTCTAAAATATTTACTCAGTAAGTATGGAAGTTTTTAACAATTTCTTACCTCTGAATCATTATAATGTTCAGACATTTCTGTTTTTAATTATTACGACTTAACAGCTGTATTCTAATCATTGTTAAGATATGACAGTAAAAATTTTTTGCTAATGTTTTTCTATTCATATATGTATATATTTAACATAATAGCCGATCTTTTAAAATCAGTAAAGTTGTTTCCCTCAAATGATAATTTTATAGCAGGAAAGAGAGTTTTACTAGCCAATGACCCCGACCTTGGAAACAAAACAAAGCTTCTAGAAATCACAAGAAATTTGGCCCTATCTCTACTAGGAGTGGAAATATCAAGAACCTTCGAGAGATTGTTATGTTGACGTCACTTCCTGTGAAAAAAGAATAAAAAGCAAGCTCTCAAACTAAGAATCAGTCAGTTGGAGTTTGGTCAGCAGTGCAAGCTGGTGAACTAATAGACATTGTACTGTGACTGATATTTTCTAATGATCTGCTGCCTCTTTGAGTTATTAATTTATAAAACAGCTGCTTAGGTTTGATACCTGTGCCACATTTTTTTTTGGAATATTCATAAAATAAAGAGTCATTTATTTTTTTATTATCCTGCTTGTTCGACTGCATTCACGTACATGCACCAGACAATTTTTGTAACAATATAAAGTGATTTTTCTTCAAACTTTCAAACAAAAAAATAATTAAAATTAGATTAAAAGTAAAAACAAAGAAGAATTTTATGATTCAAAGAATTCAAATTTGCATACAGATGTAGCATCCCCATCCTTCTTTTGTTTTTTGCGAACAGCAAACCAGTCAACTATCTTCATGTATGGCCACATACATAAGAAGAACGCATTCATTGCGAAGATAATTTCTTCACTAAAAACACGAGCAGGCTTCTTTCTAGAGGGGAAAAAACAATGCAATAATCAAAGAAAAATGTTTAGTAGAAACATTTGATCCATATTATAACTTTTTAAACAAGGCTATAATTTTACAAACTTGGCTTTTAATTAACTCTCAGATATAAATCACATTATTACTTCTAGATTTATTTTAAAGAAAAAATACATTCTACTATTAATTTTCTTGCTTATTTATAATTTAGTATCTATTCAAGTAAAAGGAAGAAACTGAGTTCCTTTTAAAATAACTGTAAAAAGTCCATGGAGAAAATGAAACTCTAAATAAATGAAATCTTTAAGTAAGCTAAGCATTACAAAAAACTTCACTTTTACAAGTAAAATTGTAATCCCATCCTTAGACAATGCTGTTCATCACCACATTAAAAACATATGCTTTATTTATTTTTACACACTGCATAATATCCAAATCTCATTTTTCCAATATTTAAAGTAACTAGATATGCACAACTAAGTAAAATATTCACAAAAACAATAAAAAATACTTACCAATATGATAAAACATCATGAAGTTTATTATTATACTAATTGCCCTTGGCACCCAGCTTGTTCCCCTCAGAATAATGGCTTTCCTGGTCGTTAAACAATTACTATGGGATGTACATTTATTTAAAATTTCACTTTAGTAGTGAAAGTTTAAATAAATTAAAAAGTTTATGTTAAAAGTTTAAAATTATTACAGTTCACTCACTGGAAAATATGAATTTAATAAAAATTTATGAGCAAATGAATTAGCTTTTGCTAAACCTTTTTAAGAAAAAAAATTAATATTCAGAATTTGCAACTCATTATCTGTGCACAGCCATATTTAACAGCAACAAATTATCTGATAAGAAAAGCTGCAAATTTTCTAGATCATTCTATATTATTCCTGTTGTCAATATCCCTTTATCTCAACTAATACAAAGCCTACAGCGATGAATAAGGTATCATTGGATGAAATTTTATACCGACTGCTGACTTAGAATGCCCTATTTATATGCAAACAACATGGATGCGCAATTCATTCTACAAAACTTACCTATATGTATATATATCACATATCTTAATTTGACTTTGTCCAATTTAATTTCAACAACCCAACAAATAAATTCCATTTTGGACAGGGGAGGTTAAATGTGTAAAATTTTCGCTAGAGTTTACTAAAATAAACTAAATTTCCAAAAACAATATCAAGAAAAATATTTAAAATTATCAGTTAGACTTTAAAACATGGTAAGGTCTAGTCGCAAAACTTTTGCCAATTTATAGACCTTAACCATGTGAATCCTAAGCTACATTTGGCGGTTAATCACTTGAAAAGAAATTGCTAAATTTAGCGGTTGTACCATGATTTTAAGTTTAACCAAAATATTATTTAAAAAGACCTAACTGTCAGAATTTTGAAAATAAAACATTTTGTGAGGAGAGAGCTTCTTTCCATTTTTCTTAGTCAAAATATCTAAAAGGAAAGTAACCCGAGTTATAATGAAATTAAAAATCTGTTATCAGAAAGCAAACAAAAAAAAGCAACTGTTTTTAGAGAAAGAAAAGTTGTCTTTAATGGCTCTTTGCAGCATTTAAAATGTTACTGGAGCAGAAACTGCATTAAAAAAATATATATGTATATATATATAATTAATGCATGTTTTTTGCTCAATTACATTCGCCATTTTGGGAAATTAACAAAGTTAAAATTCGTACCTCCTTAAAAATGATTTTTTTTTAATACAATAATCAAATATTGAGTGTCGCCAAATGATTGTATTAGATGTAGAAATATTTGATGAAAGTTTAAAAATTGATTCCTAGTATGTATGTATTTTAAATGAAGCGTTTCCGATACTTTTTGATCAATCATCTTGTGCGACAATAATTTGTATAATTTTATTAATCTTGTAGAAATGGCATCAGTATCAAACTTTGAAAAACTGTGAATTTCATTTAACAATGATAAGTGGCAAATCTTAAATAATATATTTTTAAAAATTTGCTAAAATTAGGAAAACAATCGTACCACAATAAAAGCAGTATCATTAAAAAAGCAAGTTTTTGAACTTTATAATAATGTAAAATTCGTTTTTATGAGATAATCGCTTCAAAAGAAATAGAGGAAAAAAAGCAAAATTTTGCTTAATTTTTAATTAACCGACATTTTAATTTATTTTCGAATTTTGAAAAGTTGACAGTGATCTTTCTCTTGACTCGAAGGTCTCTTGTGCAAAATTTCACCATGATCGGACAAAAACTGTGGATTTGCATAGAAGAAATACACACCCACAAACAAACAACTTTCATCTTTATATATATCGATTAGCCAGAGTACTCTAAAAACAGATAAAAAATACAGAATAGAGGATATAAATTGTAAAATGATTTCATAGTATAACTCAAAATAATTTTAATATCTATTTCAGCCTCTGTTTGCAGCAGAATCTGGCACTATATTCATCTAAGTTCTTAGTTGACCAAGCTCATTTCTGACCAATCAACTGCTTCAATCAATTTCAACTGCTTTTAATTTTAGATTATACACTTCATATTGATTGTCATTAACTTATAATCATCAGGATTGTTCCTACCATGCTCTTTCATTGTGATAACCGAAGTCCCCAAAAGCCATATACTACATTTAATTTCTTACACAAAAAAAATTTCTAATTATGCATGATTTAAAACTTTTTATTCTGTTCAGAATTCAATAATAATTTGAGAATTTTTTAAACCTATTAAAATTTTTGAAATTTTCTTTTATTCCTTTATGAATGTAATATAAAACTAATACTTAAATCCCCCTGAATAATATAAAAATATAACTTCACACGGTTTCCACTTCTTCTCAATTCACAAAAAAATTGCTTGTTTTGAGAAGAGAAAAATACTAGATATTTACATAGTTAGCTCAGAATGGATATAAAAATATAACCTGCACGAAAAATGAAAAATTAATAACTTCTGTTAAAAAAATTATAAACGATAATATAGAATTAAGTAATTTGTTAACATTATCAATATTAAATAATCATTTTAATATTAAACATTTAAATTAGTTCATTAATAATTTTGGCTATAATTTTCACCCCTTAAACAGTATTCAACATATCAAATAATTAATTTGATCTTTAACTATCAAATAATACAATTAATGCATAATTAAAAGGAAGGTTCATGCAAACTTGTGCCACAAAAGAACCCACTGACAAATCTGAATGTAATATTTTTAAAAAGCATGATGTTAATTAAAAAAAAGCATTCTCAATTAAAACAAAGATGAAAAATGGGAACACATGCATCCAATTATGAGTGCACTAAAATTTTTCAAGCAAGAGAGAGTTTACATAAATAAGTATTACAGAATACAGGCTGTATAACGAACACAACTCAATAACTTTAATATTAAAAACTTACGTGTCAGGATTAATAGGGTGGCCTTCATCATCATATTCAACATCCCTTTTCTTTAAATCTTTCTCATGATAATGTTTGATTTTTCTTTTTCCATAAATTCGGCTTTCAAGTCCATAGTAGGATATATGTTTGCGGCCCATAACACCACATAAGCCTTTAGCTAAACCTAGAAAATAATTTATTTTATAATATACAGATGATGACGCTTTTCTTAAATTTACATAGAACATTTTGGGCATAAAGCAATGTTACTCAAGTTTTAATTTTGAATTTAACTCCTTTTTTTCATTAGACAATGCAAGGAGAACTGCAGTGTGGTCAAGCATAAATAGCATCATTATTCTGAACAGCAACAAATCACTAAGAATATAAGTGAATTTTCTCTATACGTTTTGAGTTTCTTTAAATTAGATGACATTAAACACATTAGATTAAAAGAGCAGATATGGAAATCAAATGGAGAATGTTAAACAAAAGACGATAAAAAATTTCTTCAACCAGGAAAATATATTAGTATGGGTCAGAAAAGAAACTTCGAGATTTGATCTTTGATAAAAGTATATAAAGGAAGTTACAGAATCACACAAACTAATTTTTAAATGCAGTGCTTCTTCACCTTACAAGGAAAAAAAAATCCTGCTAAGGTACCTCTTAAAAACTTAAAAAGGGAATTTTGATGGAGAAACGGGAATTGCCCCCCCCCCCTTTTTAAGTCATTAGAAGATAAGATCTGCAGTTCCAGTCAACCATTCTTCGATTGGATTGAATGTTTGGATTTTTATGGTATAGAGACCAAAACCCACCACACTGTACCAAATGCATGGTATTAGATGATATTGTTACAAAGCTATAAAGTCGTTTCCCTGAGATGCTAATCTTGGCGATCTTATTTTGGCGACTTGGTGACAAAAGGAATTTTCTAGAAGGACCTCGAATTTTCAACCTATTTCTACTGGCTTCATGAACTTTCTGGAGATTACGTCACTTCCTAGTAATGAAGTCACTTCCTGTTGAAAAAGTATAAAAGCAAGCTCTCAAGCCAAGAAGAGTTAGTTGGATTTTGATCAGCAAGCAAGCTGGTGAGCTGATAAGAAACCTTTGAGAGCTGTGTTAAGATTTATTGATAATCTCTGCTGTGAATTTTTACTAGTGTTGTTTTAATACTTGTGCTACGTTTCTTTTCCTAGAATATTTGTAAAATAAAGAGCTTTATTTTTTAAATCCTGCTTACTGGATTGCATTCATGTACACCCACAAGACAATTTTGTTATAATATTATGTTTAAATAAAAACTATTTTCAAACAATCAGGCAGATAAAATCTCTAAAATAGTAATTTTGATGCAAAGAAATAAATATATTAAGTCCATCTCTTCTAGTACCACAAAATTTTAAAATGCAGTTGCATAATGGCTTTCATAAGACTAAACAATAGAGTATATCACAGTAAAAATAAAATCAAACAGGAATTTTTAAAAACACTAGAGTTAAGTTTTTTCCCAACAAGACGATGCATAATTTTATTAGTTTAAGGGATGAAGGGGTAAAGTACATGATATTATTAGTTTTCTAGAATTCTGCCTCTACCTGTGGATTTTCATTTAAATGTTGGATGGCATTGATTTTGTATTAGATGGAACAGGAGTTAGGGGTTTCTTTTCTTACTTTTGCTACGTTTTCAGAGCTAAATTGTTACTTTGGACTGTTTATTCTCATTGTCAGTTTTCTGCAAGTCAGTTGATTTTAATGGCTTGCTTGATTGATTTGATTTAGAAGGAATAAATGTATGTTTAATGGATATGCTTTTTGAACAAGTTGTATTAACAACAGTGGAAGCATTTGCAGATACTGTAGTGTGCATGGATGAAGTGGATAATTACTCAGTGTTGTATTTTGAAGTGATTGTAAAGGTTAAAGTTTTTCTATTGTTAGGCAAAATAATTTTGTGACAATTTCCACTGTTTGAGCAGAACTGCAAATGGTAGACAGTTTGGTAACTTGTACATAGATATTGATGATTACAAGGTTAATCTGTGTTTCAGGAACCAGGTTTTGAACCTTGGAGTATGATAAGATTTTTTGGAGTTTTAATTGGTTGAATCTTTTTCTCAGTGTGCCAGTTGTGACAAACTTTTGAGTCAAATGAATGGGATTGCTGACAGTTGAAACATCAAGATTTTGAAATACAGTCACTTTTTAACATTTTAACAAATGCCCCCAAAATTTTATTAACCTAATTAAATTATTATTATTATCCTGAAAAAAACAAGCAAAGAAGAGAAAAGTTGTATTTACCAATTAAGAGTAACAAAAGAAGGAAAGCAAGTATGGCCAAAAATGGATTAGCTACAATCCACAGCCTATGTGGTGGCTTTGCAGTTAATATTGGAAGAGAACCTCTAAAGCCAGCTGCTTGGAAATCCTCTACTTCCATTGGTTTGCAAGTCAAGCTTTCTCCCATGCACTTCAAAATATCAGAATAGAATCAATAAAATACAAAAGAAAGAAAAACTAATCAATTTCACAGAAAAACACAATGGTATTAAGTTCATAAATTTCTTACGGTGCACAAGCAATGATAATAGCAGATACATCTACGGAGTGGCTTCACAAGCACTTCTCTCTTTGCAACAACACCATATATACCACTTCCTGCAACAACTGCAAAATAAAAAAAGAAGCTATTGAAAAATTCCTGTCAGCAAGTCGGAAAGAGAACATAGATTACTTTTGTTTGGAGATTTAAGGAAAGGATAATTTCGCCTTCTAATTTCGTAAATGTTGGAGCTATGAGGATGGGAGAGAATGGAATTGATGACAGCTTTCCCGCAAGGTGTCACATACATAGGTTAATTCTTTGCACTCGAGAGGTGACTCTCAATCACCATTCTAGACGGCACATCATTTTGACGTTTCTTGATTTCGATGGTTAAAAAACTTCTTACAAAGTTGCAAGAAATTGTAGAATTATTTTTCCAAGAAAAATGAACCTACGCAAACATATTTTTTATGTTCCAAAGCAATAATCGAGTTCTTGTACATTAGTGAATAATTATGCATCTAATTACTTTTCCAAGTGCAAAGGGTTAAAAGGCAGTGAAAGTTAAGGGGAGGGGGGTTGAAAATCAGTTCTCAGCCCATAACTTCTTAGCAATTGTAGCAAAAAACTTTAAGTACTTTAAAAACTTTACACTTAAGTACAAAAAACTTTAAGTATGAAAGTTGTTCATTATGATAAGACAATAATTTGAATTTTCTTTTAATCTTCAATTGTAAGGGAATTATGGATTGACTGATTATTTTGGGGTTTATTGGTGCAAGAGCCAAATTCGGCCACGCTGCACCAAACGTCTTGTGAAAAGGGAATTATGGGAAGTTATCCTTGGAAATGCAAATTCTGCAAATTAGATATTGTTATCTAAATAAAATGACTACAAAATAGGAATAAGAAAATAAAATATAGAAGAAATGAATAATTAAGAAAAAACTTATGCATTAAAAATATTTTCAAAACAGTATCCTCATGTAAAGCATTCGAAAAATCTCAGCTTAATAACATGTCAATGCATAATTTTAATTTGCAAACAACCCCTTACGATTTCTCTCGAGACTGCGAATTTAGCTGTAAAATTCATCTAAAATAGTGATTTCCAATGTTTCATAACTCAGTCAATTTTAGGCATAAAACAGTTATTGTATGTTTTTGGGTGTCACAAATTTTTTTATTAAATACAACTGATAGTTCCGGGAGACCGTATAAAAATTCATAATTCGTAACTTTTTCAGAAATATGTTTATTGATTCAAAAAACATAAAATACAATTTTTCCATTCATTTAAAGCATTTCTCCAATTGGAACAATATATCTATCTCTAACGGTTTAGAAATTGGCTATTGGACCACGATAAGAGTGGTCACCCTGCATTTAATTGTATCATACATATATCTTCAATGAAACAGGCAGCATTTCCTTATGAATTTATTACTTTCCATAAAAACGTTTCTTTTTTAAAGACTTGAATTTTGTGATATTGAATTATAGTTAAGGTATGGGTGATTTCAACAGAGGCTTATACCAAAACTTTGGAGCGTTTCTTTTCTTTTTTACTTATATTTACTTCACATAATATAAAACAAATATACATTTCAATAAAACAGCAAATAATGAATCTTTCATCTGATGAATAAATTTCATTAAATATAATAGTCAAGATTTTCACCCACAAAAAATTACTGCATCCATACTTCTGCTTCCATAGCTAAGTAAAAAGCTAGTTTATGGCTGGACTTAACATCTCCAGTTTTATTTCTCAACAAGAGTAAATAAGCAATAAAACATATTAATATCTAGGATAAGTTTGAAAGAAAAACTATTTAAATATTAGTGATTAATTATATGGTGTTTATACATATAGAAGCAGAGACTTGCATTCTGCCTTATTGATAAATTAAATTTTAAAAAATTATGACTCAAAAGTTAAGTTCAAACAATGGTGCAGTTTTAAACACAAGATTTCAGCAAAAAATACACTATTTTCTATTATTATTCGTAAATTTGCTGCATCATAAAATTTCAATATTTTTTTTAATTAATAGTTTAACCATTCCAATTGTTTTTATTACAATCAATACTTCTTCAATTGAAAAGTCACACACATATAGCTGAAATTCTATTAGAAGCATTCATAAAAAAACGGAAAATTTCAATTTAGAGCTTTGTATCATTAAACTCATAAGTACCTTTGTATCATAACTCACCTTGTTAACAAAAAAAAAATTCAATACTGACCAGTACATTTTAATGTCTCAGTTAATTCAATTTTTCCAGGCTGTGTATCAAGCTCTAGCTCCTCCCCATTTTGTGGTAGGACTAGTTTAGTCACGTTAGTAGAATCGGGAACTTCGAATTCACAGTCGATAGCTTTAGCAAATAATACAGCTGAAGAAAGATCTTTATTAGTAAGATACACATAAAATGTGATTTTCTTCTCCGTACTTTCAGTGATTACCTTAGATATTTGAACATGTTTTCTGGGAAAAGAGAGAGAGAGAGAAATTATGGATTAAGCAAATAAGTGCTATTAGCTATTGCTAGCAATTATTCAATGAGTTTTATAATGAATGCAGTGAACATAAAGTTGAACACATTAATTTTATTTTTAAAAAATAAAATAAAACATCTGTATAGGAAGGGTGACTCCTGATGGATATCGATAGAAAATTAATAATTTTGGCCACAAATGCATTTAAATAAATATTTCTAATTATTTGAAGAGTTCAGAGCTAATCACACAAACAAGCCATCACCCCACCCTGCCTTAGCATCCGGGTCTATGTTGAATGAACAACCACCAAGACTTCATCGGGCACTGTGGCCCCCCACATAATAGCCATTATGAGCAGCACACGTGACGACATCCCCACCCCCCATTTTACCAGGGTACGACCCGTCATTGAAGATGGAACCTAAGAGCCACGCCACCATTACTGTACCCACCAGGGAAGCAAGAACCCGCTAACTTACCAGGCGGTTTCTCATCCGTGAACTCACGGTGGGAGTTCAGACTTAAAGTGGACCAAGTCCATGTTTTGCCCATTTTACACTAACACTGCCATTAATAGTGTAGAAATTTTATCTTTTCTATGTAATAAGGATTCAAGTTCATAGTTCAATTATATCCGCCAGGTAGCAAAGAACAAATAAAAGTACGCTGTTATTTTAAATGCAGTTGATCAACTTTGAGAGCTGTTTCCTCAGAAATGAATCTCATGGACTTGGTCCACTTTAACCTTTCATTTAATGGTACACTTTTTATTTGGGTATTTTAGTTTCAGACCTTAATTGCAGTTAAAATACATGACAAAATATTTATTCATTTACCACCCATTAATATAACATAAAAAGCTCAGTATCAAATGTACACTAAATGTTTCAAGCTGACATCTGGGTAAGAATAAATGTCTATTAAAGTTTATAACACTGAATTTATCATACCCCATCAAATTGTTTCCCTACTTCCAAGGAATATTTACATTTCACAAAAGGGGAGTAGAAATAATACATTCAGATCAAATACATTTTTTCAAAGAACAATGGTTATATAGTGGGGTTACAAGTTTCCTGAAAGAAGTTCAGGTAAAAAAAGAAAATCATCTCCTTTAGCTAAAAAAGCTTTAAAAACAACTATTTTTTTAAAAATAAAGGTGTTATATCTTGCCGACAATATCGAAATTACAAGATAGACTAAAAGTAGTGGACTACAGTTATAAAATGTACATAGGAAAAAAAATCAATGTGAAGTCATTTTTTTACTATGAAATAAGATTTTATTCTAAGAAACAGAGGCAGATCTTCATTTTCCAGCCTCTCACCAGTGAAAGCATCAGCACCAATAATGAACCATTTTTTCCCAGACCACCTACAAGTAGTTCAATCTCCGGAGTTTGGTCACAAAAGACACTTAACAGCAGGAAATAATATCATAAACTTTATGGCAAAATATTGCAGACCAGAAAAGAATAATTCTAGGGAAAATTAGCCCATGCATAGGTTTTTCAGGAGATTTTATGAGAATTGCTCTATAATGAAAGCTTATAAATTTCTTACAATAATAACTAATGAAATTATTCTTTTTATTTTTGTTGCTTCAAAAATCAAGGATCAAAGGATTCAAAAATCTTGTGAATACACTCATCTATTATTGCATTATCACGACAAATTCATCATTTTATATTTGGAAACCTTAACTAATAAAAAAAAATAAACTGTCTCCAAATTATATCACTAACACTGTTGCATCCACATGCAAAAAATCTCTATGAAGATGTAACTGCATATCATCACTATAACCATTCAAAATCCACAGAAGAATTTTTTTTAAAAACACAAAATTTGTATCAGTTCTAATGATTGAATTTCAGTTATTCTCCTAGTCAGTTTTGTAATCTTTTCTTAATTCATAAGCGGAAAATGCACAAATCCATGATAGCAATTGAAAGCTATGATTACCCAGGAGTAAGAACGACAATATCATCAGCATTGAACTCAACTGTCAACATAGTTCGTTGTTCATCATAGTATTCAAGAGCTAACCAATGTTCTTTAGTCTCTTTGTCAATAACTATAGGATCTTTATATGGAGTGCCATAATTTTGTAGAAGATGAGTCCCTTTTTTACCAGTCTTCCTTATTTCCTAAAAAAAAGCAATAATCATTCGAATAATTAATCTTAAATAAATTTAAACTGTAAAATCTAACATATGTTACATCAATGTGATTAATCGGTAATTATTAATATAAACAGTGGTTAGTATAAATAATAACTGGCTATTAACCACACTAGCTGGATTTTTTACTATAACCATAACATATACAAGTGATAAATCTTTTTCTCTCTGAACTATTCAACAATAAAATAAATCCACTTCGAATTCCCTCTCTTAGGATTATCTGAATTGAATTGCCTGTTTGGTCCAGCATTGTAGAAGCTTTAAAATGTCAAACTAGCAAATTGCTGTATATTGAAATCCACAAAGCATGAAATCCTTTTCAAACCTTTTTCTTTATAAGATGGTTGCTAAGAGTTTCCATTGTCTTTCTATGTTTTGGCTGCATGAGAGTCTGCATGTGTCTTCATGTTCTCCACAGAAAAATGGTCATGGGTCAACTACTAAGAAATTAAACCTTACAAATAATATCCTAGATTTTTTTAATTTAATAAAAACTGCATAACAACTCTGCTCTAGCATGTCTAAATAAATCAATCCACTCTAGTTTTGATTAATCTAGACTCCAGCTCTCTTTGTCAACAGTAAGTATACCAAAGAATATAACACACATATAAATAAAAAAAAAGTATATACATACCAAGTGGTCAGAATTAAAGTACCCCTATTCAAAGCACTGCAGAAAAAGAATCAGTATCATATGAACTCCAAATCTCAGTAGTATGCATTTCAGAACATGAAATGCAACACATGAAATAAGTTCAAAAATAAAATAGGGACAGACAAGCAATTAGTCCCCCAAGTAAATATAATTTAAATGTCATCATGTACAAATTAAACCATAGCCATGATACATATTAAACAGGGTGGCCATCATTTTTGCTGCTTGAGTTTCCCTAACATTTCCAGGTTTTATAAAAAATTCCCCGACTTTTTTCGGAGGTAGCTCATCAACCACAGAAAAAAATAATCACCTGCATATTGGCCATACTAAGTTTTCATTCAAACCATACTTGTTTGAATGAAAAAGCAAAATATTTGAAAAAAGAACATTTATTTAAAACTTTTAAACAATAAACCATAAAATAACTAATAAATCTTTACAATGAAAATTCTACTGTACAGAATTATCCCGGCGTTTCTGATTAAACATATAAACTTAAAAAAATCTTTACAACGATCAAAATGTTAATAAAAATATATGTATATATACGTAAAGGCATATATAAACATAAAAAGAGAAAAAAATGCAGGAAAACGATTTTTTTATGTTTACAAATTAAAACACAGAAGCATAACATTCTGCCACAGAACCAAAAGAAGAAAAAAAAACTTTTTATTCGAACTAACTTACTGTAATACCGCTCAAAAAGAATAATATATAAAGAGAAATAAGTAAAATAAAACATCAAAGATAAAAAAAGAGGAAAAAATACTAGAACTTATACATTAAAACACTGGAATTTGCTCGTATATGAATAATATTGTAAAAAAAAAAATCGCGAAAATGAGCAAAAAAAAACATCTGAATTTACCACTTAAAATAAAAATCTAATTCAATTTTTTTTTAAAAATAAGGCGTTAGCTCCCTTCTTGTGCTAACCCATCACTTAGCCAAATTTGGTCCCATAAGTCAAAGTCCCTGTGCATAATAAAAAAAAAACCACCGAACATGCATTCACACACTCAAAAGAAAATGCTCCTATATGTATATATATGTAAAGGCAGTCCTGATACATTGAAGATCCCATAATTTAGCAAAATCATCCTTATTCATAATGTTTCTCAACACTCAGAGGGAAAAAAAAGCATACACAAAATAAACAAAAAGAAAATAACATCGGGTACTTCATAATTTAACAAATTGATATCTGGAAGTGGAAAAATAAACTAATTCTGGTACAACTCCTATTTGACATTAAATCATTATAAAAGCAGGCAGTAGTGTGGATGTTAACTCATATACAGATAAAGAGAAATTTACAATCTTGTAAGCTAGCTGAATCTCTTTGGCATGTAGCCAAATCCCGGTTCTTCCACATCTGATTGTGCTTATAGTTTAAATTTGTATCTCAAAAAGTATCATCTAATTTAACTAATAAAAGGAACACGATTCTGTTCACATACGAAATTTCAGTCCCTCAGAAATTTAAATGTAAACACCTCACTGCCTGATGCGTGTGGAGAAAAGCGAATGGCATCCACCTAAATGACTGATTCTCATTGGTTGCTAATGGCATTTCATTCTACTTATACCAGGGATGAGATTGGCAAAAAAGCAAAAAGACTGAAATCATACGCGAGCAAAAAATTTGTACCATAATTTATACGCGAAAGAAGTAAAACATCAAAACATGCAACATGATGAAAATCTTACACTATAATAATTAATAACTTAATTATTTATAATTCAGTACAAATAAATAAGAAAAATAATATTGAATTATTATTAAATCATTCACATTAAAAGTTAACAAACACGTTTAACACACCATCAGGAGCATCTTCAAATACAAAATTAGACATTAAAACATATTTACCACCTGTACATAACTGAGATCCAACATTCACCCAACAGAATTCAGAGACGAATTATATTTAATAGCCTTTTGATAAAAGTTAGCTCAAAAAATAAATAAAAATAAGGACAAATAATTTCTTTTGCTTCATGCAATTGTGTAAAGTGTATTAGCTCTTTATAAATTATAATAATGTATCATATACTGAATTCTGTTTCATTTCTTTTATTTTTATACATTTTCGCAAAAGTAGCAGCATTACATTATCTCTAGAATGCCTAGGTAAATCATCTGTTTTGTTTTTTATTTTGAGAAGATTTTTTTCATGTCTTATTCTCCTCATTTTTGCTGCATTTGCACACAACTTTTCAGCTGCCTCTTTTTACAGGAGTTTTTCTTTTTTTATATAGTTTATTTATTTGTTTTTGTTCCGTTTTTTCATTTCTTCATTTTGGTATGCCCTACAAGATTACCTTAAGTTTTCAACTAATTTTTTTCAACATTTTCAGAAGTTTTGTTTTCTGCAGAAAGGTGGTACTTAATACTTTCAATGGCACTGTTGGAATGTTCATCCTTGTAGAGCTTGCTGATATAATGTTGATTCGTCAGTAGATGAATCAGCTAGTTTCCTAGCCTGTGGAGTTAAGCCGCACTGTTGAGCATATTTTCCCAGAATTTTCTTTCGAAAATGTAAGATAGGAAGGTTTCTTTTCTTTGTGTAAAAGCGGAATTTTCGGAAGAAAAAGAAAAATTTATGCAGGGGGAAAAATAAGAAATCCGGAGGGAAAAAAAAAAGCTGGAATTTTGAGAGAGGAAAAAAAAAAAGATTTAAAAAAAAAAAAACAGAATTTCTCCAAAATAGCAAAAAAGCGGAAATTCGCGAAAAAGCAGAAGAATCTCATCCCTGTTATACAAAAAAGAACAACGAATTGTTGAGTCCGATAAGAATTATCAAAATAAAAAATCTCCAGTTTTACAATAAATTTCCCTGCTTTTTTCCCGGTCGGCTGGCCCCCCTGTTTAAATACGAATTATGAGTGGGTTAAAACTCAAATGGATAATAACAACTGTCATAAGCATCCAAATGTCAACTTAATTAAACACAAAATGTAAAGATACCTAAAGTTAAAAATGACCATTTTTTACCAATTTTTTCTTTCCTTCTTAATTTTTTCCTTAATATTTATTTCTCAGTGTTCTGAAATGCTCAAGACGGAAATTTGGTGTTATGACTACAGCTTTTTTTCTCTACAGTGTTCTGAAAAGGGATACTTTAATTCTAAACATGGGAAATGGTTTAAGTTAAGGAACAATGATACTTTTCATTATACTATTGCATTCCAGAAAATGTTTGGCTACATTTCTGGTCCATTCTAGTGTCGCCACAACCTCATCTTCAAGAAGCTATGAACATTTTAAATGGTGTAATCTACATCATTCAAGATTGATACTCTCCTATTGAACCTCAGTTCTTTAGTGCTGATTATTTACATTATCTAAAAGGAAACTGGTATCTAACAGGTAAAACTTTCGTAGTTCAAGTATAATGGCATGTATTGTTATCACACATATAGTTTTTATTATTACTATTTAATATATTTGTTGCATAAACCCTCATGGGAAAATGGTATTATATGGAAATTTAAGTGCAAGCAAACATTTTCAATTTTTTTTCAGAACAGTAAAGCTGACTTCAGCTAGCAACTTCAGCTTCTTTTTGTCAAAATGGATAACAAAACTTGCTCATACAGAGCATTTGAGATATTTAAGAAATTGAATGTTCAAGATATGTACAACTTTGTATAATAAGGATGATCACCAAATAAAAACTATGCTTGGCTAGCTTTAAGTAAATATCTGACAGAAAGGAATACCTTGACTCTAAATATTAATAACCTTTTGTTTCTAATATTTAATTTATGTTTCTAAATTTATGTTCTATTTACATTTCAAATGACCACAAACTTCACTGGATTAGAAACAAAAGGATTAAAGCAATTGCTTTAACAAATCTACTGTCATATTGCTGGGTGCGTGAAAAATGAAAGCAGTTCATGTAATCACCTTTTTTAGTGACAGAGTAAAAATAAATAAAAAGAAAAGGGGAATAATTACTTCTTGAGACGTAAATGTTATCAATTATTAGATCTCGTTTCACAGCTCTACAGGGCAACTGGCAGATATTACTTCGACTGATGTAAATCATTGTATCCTCTTGGATAATTTGTTTACTTAATGAGAGAAAATTCTCATACAATATGAACTCTTTGATCGATGTCAAAGTCATAATGTGGAAATATTAGTATTATTTCAGGTGCAATTTTCATGAATTAGTGTGTACAATTGTTTAATTTGTGCAATTTTTTTTAATTGATTTTTCTTGTGCTCTCGCATTTTTGTGCATTTTAATGATGAGATTAATTATATTAGTTGGTTCAATGGTATGTATATTTTTGTGAGTTTATACTTCAATGATGTGGGAAAATCATTTCACTTTTTTTAGATGTCTAACAAATGCGTGGTAGTTTTTTGCACAAGTTGAATCCAAATGTATTTAATCCTGTTTCTTTATCGCTATTTTTCTAAAGTCGTTTTAAAAGGAGCTCTGGGAGAGGGTTAAGTCCATTCCTTTCTGTTGCTAGGTGTCTCTTGCACGGGTTGCTGTTGTTTCATTTCCGGCCCTGTTGGCCATCCAACATGGCATCGTTTTTCGCAGTGGGGTCAGGAGATGACATCATCTTCTGGTCCGAATGCGCTGGTCAAGTTCAGCCAATCCCAGACTAGCCTGTGACGTGCATATGACGGACGAACACTACTTACGGGGTGGACCCTTGGGGACACGCTTTCTTTCATTTTTCCCTTTTAGATTGATCATGGTGAACAGACAAAAAGACTGGTCGAGCAACTGGCAAAATGAGTGAGGAACGGGCGAGATTGCGCTAACATGAAGGTAGATCCGAGGTGCAATAATCCTTTTTCATCGAATTGAAAAGCTGCAGAAACACTATTTTAAATGGAGAGTTTAATGAAATAATCGCTGTCTGATATGTGACCAGTTCGATTTCTATTTTTTAACCACGATTTTTTGTTCGGATGATGCAAAAGTGCTAGCCGGCGCTTTCCATGTTAAGTGGACATTTTATTTTTGAACGTAATTTGTCGCCATGCGGGATGTGCAGGTAATCCTAGTGCTGGCTTCCTTCATCCTATGTGCTTGAAAGTGAAAGCCACGGAAAGGCGGGTGACGGAAATCCTAGAGCAGGCTCCCTTCATCTCATGTCCCTGGAAGTGAAAGCCACGGAAAGGCGGGTGACCGGAAGCAATAGAGAGGAATGAGTACCACCTTCTTTCATATCCCATTTTATCTTTTTTACTTAGCAGATTTGTAGGATAGGAAAGTATTGTTTAAGGGGGGTGGAATCTGTATTCAAAATGCATTGGTCATGAACCATTTAAGTAAAGAAATGTTGCTCATATGAAAGGGTAATTAAATTTTAATGCATTAGTGTTTAATCCAGAAAATATCGTAATTTGTTGGTGTCTTTAAATGTTTATGTGTTTCTTATTTTGAATATTTTTAAGTGTCATTTGTGTGTTTTCCCTTTTAAAATTTGATAAGAATGTAATTTTTTGAGTATAACAGAAGAACTCTCTTCCGCGGGTTTATTGATGTTTTTTTTTTTTTATTTTAGCATGCAATGTACTTATTTTAAGGCATGATTTCAATGTGTAATGAAGAAAGTCTGTAATTCTTTTGATAATGATGCAACGAACGATTAATGCAAACTTTAGTTTGGGCCCATTCTAAGTAGTATGATGACATAAAGTAATGTGCAAGTGTAATCCAGAAAACCATCTAACCTGTTTAATAAATGCTAATTTTATTTTAACCTTATGTCTCATTGCTCATTTCGACTGCATTATTGTTCATTGATTAACTGAGATGAATTTGGCTGAAACTGAGGGTTAATTGCAACACTATAATAGGCATAGATTGCTATAATTTCAGTTTGTAATTTAATCACATTTCTTAAATGCCACTACACGATCTATTGAATATTTTTAAGATATTTTTCGATTAAACATTAATTGCAATAAAGACGAATTATTGACGATTTTAATGCCTACCCAGATAGAAAAGAAGGTTGAGAAAGGTTGCCATTTCACTTTCCACAGGCTTTCCGCGGAAGCATTTCTGTGCAAACCGTTTCGGAAACCATTGCCGCAAGGTTTACGTAGGAAAGTTTTTTATGAACTACCTCACCGACAAGGTTTGAACGACAAGTCCGCGAAAGCATTTCCGAGGAAACCGGTCCGGAAACCATCCCGCAAGATTGACGTAGGAAAGCTTTTTATGAACCACCTGTCCGACAAGGTTTGAAAGACAAGACGCTTGATGACGTAGACTACACGCATGCGCCCTCTGTGACTCCAGCATACTCGTCTATCGATTGCGACTCCATTTGTTTACACGTGCATCTGGAGGTAAGTGTTTTTTATAAAACTTAAACAAAAAAATCAGTAGATATTTATTTTCAATTTCCACTTTATTTTGCTTAAGTAATATGATTGTTATCCCTATAATAATATACAATATATATGACAGTAATTACTCTTTAAATTTACGTGTTTCTTTTATACTTTAGACAAAACAAGTTGATAATTCGTTTTATGTTTGCAATTCTGTTATTTCGAAATGGCTCCATAGAGATGATATACTGCCATATCGTTCCTAATGGTTTTAGTTCGATACATGTTATGCATTATCCCAACATTTTTTTAAAATTTTATTTTGTATTTTTCATATGAACTAAACTGTTTCTAAAATCATATGGGTATTTCACAGTGAATGACTGTTTGAAGCATATTAAATCATACTGATACTATTCTTTAGTAAATTATATTGGCTTTCTGCTAGTCATAAAATTTTTTTGAAGAATATTTTAGATTTAGAGTTATGAATTTTGAAATAAATTAACCCCATTTGCACCAGTTTTGGCCACACTAATATTATATTTTTAACAGACATTTTAATGAATTTTAAGTAAAAATAAATAATTTTTATGCAATATATATTTTAGTACATTATTTTCTGTTGTTTTAAATGTGATTTTTTTATGAATTTATAAAGATATGCAATAAAATTTTCCTAAGATGATTTTAGCTGCAGATTTCAGTTTTTAAACAAAGAAACAGGAATACAGAAAACAAATTAATTTGGTTGATAAAATACAAACTATATATACTCACATAATTTTTTTTGATCAAATATGGAACAAAAAAATAAGGAGAGGAATAAACTTACATTGCAAAAGCGCAGATTTTGTTAAAAATCTTACAAATCAAGAATTAGCATTATTATATTCAACAATATCCACAAATATGCATTTTTATAATATTTAATTGCAACATTAATCAAATTCATCAGAATCATTTTTAAAATTGGAGCAATCCATGCATATAAAAGAATATTATTCATCACTTGATTCAGGTTCCTCAAGTTGAAATTTTCTAACATAAATGTAAGGTAAACATTCAAAATGGAGATGTTTCTGACATTCCATTTTGAATGGCCTTAACTGCATTACCAACTTTAGATGGTGAGTAGCAATTTTTTTTTTTTTTTATGGAAATGCTACCTGCCTTCTTATTTTTAATTGTAGTCATTACTATGTAAAATGAAAACAAACAAAACTAAATCAGTTACTTTTCATTTTAGAAACAAAACTAAATCAGTTACTTTTCATTTTAGAAACAAAACTAAATCAGTTGCTTTTATTTTAGAAACAAAACTAAATTAGTTGATTTTATTTCATCCAGATATTCTTAAATTTATGTAATGGCTAAAAACACAATAATGAAGTTATGTGGCCAAAACTGGAACATGTAGTGTTCCACTTTTGGCCACCTGCATGGCCAAAACTGGTACATATAGTAAATTTAAAGTACCAGTTTTGGCCACCACCTATTTAATCTTAAAAATAATTAATTTTGATATGAAATCAGAATAAAAAGGAAGCTTACCTCATAAACCCTAAGGGTAATCAGTATTAGATTAATCATTTAATTCTGAGAGCTTCATGATTAAAAACTGCAAATACTTGTTCCTTAACAAAAACCTTAACAGTTGTGAGTATACAATACATGATCTTGCATTTAATTTTTTACAAGTCGCATTTTTAAGAAAAATGAACCAATCAGATTGAAAATAGTAAAATAAGGATTGTTTAAAGTATTGGCATGCTTCTTATTAATTAATTTGAAATTACTGGTTAATTATTGGAAAAACAGATCCAATGTGGCCAAAACTGGAGCATCTGCCCTATACCTATATAGTCATGTTACATTGTTAATCTCACTCTTTTTACTCGAAATCTAGAAGAGTTTTGTAATTTCTCTAGCAATCAAACAGATTTTTCAAAACTGTTAAATAAGAAGAAATTAATATTTTGGTCAGTAAGTTTTGGTAATGCTGTTTTTTACTTTTGCTTCCCTCGAAAAAGAATCCTGGTTACAGTCTTGAATCATATACTATATTCAGTAATAAACGTGTTAAAGTCATTGTCGACAGATCAATTTGAACTTTCCTGTTCTTAATAATATATAACATTGTACAGAATATTTACTGATTTTTAAAAAAATGTGAATAAAAATAAGCTTTGTTGATATTTCAGTTGAAGTTTATTGTGTCGATCACATATTTAATAGCTTAAAATTTTAAAAAAAAGCACTATAAAGAATCCTTAACTTACTAATTTTGTTTCTTCAATGGTAATTAAAATTAGTCATTAAAAATTAGTATTTTCATTATTTAAGGTTTAAGCCTCTTCTATCTAAGAGTATCTTACTGACCTAATTATACATTAAGAAAATAATGAAAGAATAAAATTATTCTAAACAGCAAATATAAATTAAACAAGATATTGAAATATTATTTAAAATAATTCAGCATATAAGTAAATATAAAGTATATATTCAAATATATAAAGTTTTCTGCCTTATATTTTTCTAACATACCTTTAATAAATGTTTTAAAAAATTAAAAAATCAATACAAAAAATAAAAAATCCAAGAAAAACCATAAAGCTTAACATGAATAATAAAGGAGGGTGGACTACATAATTTTTATCCCAATAATTTAATATTATACTGTTTATAAACTTTTAATTAAGAAATATGATCAATTTATAGGAAAGTATATTTTTGCTGTCTTAATTTATTTTTAAAGTTACATTTTTAAAATTATGTTGAAATAGCATCTTTTAAAAAACATTTTATATGACACTAATATTTTATTTTCCATGAACTAGTTAATGATTTTTATTTAATATTATTTTGTTTATTTTATTTCTGTAATGTTGCTGGTTTAAAATACATTATTTATAATTAATATTTTCCTCCTGTAAAACAGCATCTAAACTTAACGATTGTTAGTTGATAATATTTGCTTGCATAATAGCCATCTTTTGTAGTTTTGTACACACATTCTGTTAAATATTTCCCATTTTTCTGTTTCGTGTGCATTTCCTCATTTTTCACTTTTCAGTAATCTCATGGCTGTTATTCATTACTCTGTTGAATATTTGTCAATCCTGATTTCTCTGTTTCAGTTAAATTTATGTATGATGGAGCAAGGGACGCAAAAGGACCCTTGTTTGCAGTATTATGAGAAAATTGTATTGAGTATGATGGATGAAGGTCAATAGGATAGATCAACAGGTCAAAAGAAACTTCCATTTGATAAAACAGAGGCCTATAAATTAATCTTAGGTGAGTTTCTTTGTTTTTGTTTCAATTTTTTATGCTGTCAGTTTTAATAATATTTTCAACCAATTTAAGAATTTCATTTGGTTCCTTAGATTTTGAGAAAAATCAATCAGTATTAATATTTATTTCCTTTTTTATTCACTTAAAAAAATTTCCTCACTTTTTTTAAACTAGGTTTTTGTCAGGAATAAATTTAAAATTTTTGTTTTAAATTAATGGTTAGAGATATTACATACAATTTAAATTGAACCTATTAATAATTTTAGCATAATTAAATTTAAAATTGCATGAAATGTAACAAACTACAGATCATGAGTGTTATACCATGTTTGATTATCCAAAAGTATGGCTTTTATTTAACTGAGCATGGTTGTTTTCTTAACAAAAATTGGAAAATAACAACTGTTTCGAAAAGAACCGTTAAAGAACAATTCAAATTGTTTAAAAGGGAACAAGAGCAGATATTAAGTGTTCACAGAAAAGAACAAATTTTCCCATCTCCACTTTATGGTGTGTAATACATGTCTTTTTTTTTTTTCTCTCGGAAATTTGCTTCCGAAATTTTAAGGATGTAAAACTTAACATTGTACGTAAAGCAATGAGTCAAAATTTCGAAAGAGAAAGAGGTAAACATTTATAACATTATTTACAGTCAAACTTCGATAATTCAAAGTTGCAGGGACCAGAGAAAAAGTTCGATATATCCAAAAATTCGAATTACATATATTCTGTCAAACAGAAGAGATAAACAAAAAAATATTAACTCCACGATCAAAGATTTAACACATAAACTTTATCTAAGAATACTGCTATATTTTTTAAAATCAAATTGAACATTTTTTTACTAGCTTAATTATTCATCACTTTTTTTTAAAAAAGTCAGATATTTTTAATTGCTTCTATGAATGCAATCTGAAAATGCAGACAGGCTTTGTCTGATCAATCAATAGTGAATGGAGTAGTGAGGGGAGAGGGTAACATTAGAGGGACGACAGAAAAATCCTCGGAAATCAAAGCATAGTGACATTCCAACCCTCGCTTTTCTTTTCCTTAGAAAGACCGTTAAAATAAATAATACACTTTAACTGAGAAAAGTCTCAAGAACAATTTTTACCGTAATATTTTAAGGGCAATTGTACGAAAAATTCGAATTATCCATGATTTTTTAACATTATTTTAAAACAAAATTCTAGGGGCCGAGCAAAAATTTCAAATTATCCAGAATTTCGAATTAAACAAGTTCGAATTATCCAGAATTGACTGTACTTCCATGAGATTCCATTCCTTACATTTCTCACTCCCTTTACCATATGTGGTGATATGTGACATTTTTAAATATATCTTTTTGTGCTTAGATTTAAGAGATTGAAAATAAATTTGTTACTGAATAACCAGAAAATGGGAATATTTCCGGTTTAAAAAATATTACATTCTCTTGAAAAGTGACATGTTCAACAAAATATTTTGTGAGAGCATAATTCAAAATTACTAACTGCTTTGTTGTCTAAACTTCAATAGTTTTTAAAGGATTGGCAAATTCAGTTAAAAACCTAAATATTTTAGCTCTTATACCATATTTTTAAAACTATTCATTTCTTTTTTGCAGAAAGAAAAGATCAGAGACAAGAGCAAGGGAAAATTGGACTGAAATGTTGCCTCAATTGTAAATGATGTAAAATAAATTAATATTAAATGTTTATTGTGTGACTATTTATTGTTAATTGGACTGAAATGTTGTCTCAATTGTAACTGATGTAAAATAAATTAATATTAAATGTTTTTTGTGTGACTATTTATTGTTCACTGTGCTTTGAAATTATAAAGAATTTGGTAAGTGTAAATAACATGCAGGCTGAACATATTATGGGATGACACAATAGCTGGTGATAAAGCTTTATATTTTGCTGTGTAAAAACTAGACTTGCATTTGATGAAAAACAATATGGGAGGAAAAATTGGAATCTAAGGGGTGGGCACATGAAGCCTGCAGAGAAGCATGATCAAAATTTAGTTTATGATTTCTGCTCTTAAAATTCGCACAAGTCTGATCAATTAACTTAATTTACGGATAAAACAGGGTTACTCCAAACTTCCAAAAAATATTTATTTTATTCTGCAAAATATAGTTCTTTTACATTAGAGAATATTTATTTTTGGAACTAAAGGACTAATTTATCAATAAAATAGAAATTTAAACAATTTTGGAACCTGGTTTGGTCCACCTTTCTCCTATATGAGATCTGTGCTAATAGTTGAAAATCAAAGTTCTAATAAAATTTCCTCAATTTTTCTCAAAATTATTAAATGATTTTGATGTATTTTAATTATAAATTTGCAGAACTATCTCATTAACTTGTCTGAAAATTAATTATAAAAATATCATTTTAACAAAAATTTTCATTAGTGAATTGTAAAATTTTTTCAAAACCTCATGACAGATTTTCTTAATTTTCATTAAAATTGTTTGGTTTTGAATATTATAAAATTTTAAGCAATTTGCAAGTAATTGAATATTGTAAAAACTTCTGACAATTTTAAAGTAAAAAATTCAGCAATGCTCTGTAGACTCGAAAAGAAAAGCCTGAAACAAGCTTATAAAAGGCTGGAAAAAAAGGTTAAAAGGAAGCCTAAAACAAGCTTATAAAAGGCCTTAAAAAAGGTAAAAGAAAAGCCTGAAAAAAGTTTAGAAAAAGGTTAGGTTAGGTTAGGTTATATTAACGTCCCGTTTTGAAGCAACACGAGGGCTATTTAGAGAAAAAAGTCTAAAACAAGCGTATAAAAAGTCTGAAAAAAGGTAAAAGAAAAGCCTGAAAAAGTTTAGAAAAGGGTCTAAAACAAGCGAATAAAAAGTCTGAAAAAAGGTAAAAGACAAGCTTAGAAAAAGGTCTAAAACAACCTTTTGAAAGGCTTGAAACAAGCTTGAGGAAAGCCTGAGACAAGGTTAGGAAAAGGTCTAAAACAAGCGTGAAAAAAGGTAAAAGACAAGCTTAGGAAAAGGTCTAAAACAACCTTTTGAAAGGCTTGAAACAAGCTTGAGGAAAGCCTGAAACAAGCTTGTAATAAAATCTTGGGGAAATCTTACTAAAAACCTTACAGACAACCTTGTTTCTTGTTGACTAGCTAACCTTTCCGCTACCTTGCCGAAAAGGTTCAACCCTTGTCATGGAAACCTTTGTGACAACCCTTTACCCTTGCCGACGACAAGGTTTCCAAAACCTTTTAGACAAGCTTTCTTTGCTATCTGGGTAATGTCAAATGAACCTTGTAACGTTAGAATCATGACACTACTCAGTAATTTATGAGAAAACAAACCTGCATTACACATTAGAGTATGAACACATCCATATTTGTATTTAGATTTCAAAATCCATTGCCATTAAGAAAGCAACCATCTTACTCTGCAATAGTGTATTAAACTGACATTATACAAACTTTGTTCTTAATTTTTCTTCCCACCTGTTAATATCATTTGTCTTATCATAGTTAATAAAATGGTTCTGTATACTACAGTTGGCCCTCTATTTAACGAACCTCTATTTTGCGAATTTCTCTATTTTGCGAACTTTTTCTTGGAACCAAGAACATTTTGCAAATTTCTTCGTAAAATAACCTCCAAATAGTGAAGTGCATTCTCTATTTAACGAACTTTTTCTTGTTATCCAATATTTTTTTTTCTCCCTATTTCTCAAAATATTTCTAAACATTTCAAACTTATTCTTTTTTTTAACACATTTTATGATGATCAATGACATTGAAGCTGGAAAATGTCAAAGCAAAAGTGCTTGAGAATCAAATAAAAAAATTTAATTCTTCCTGAGGTAGATAAAGGCGTCAGAGAAAAAAAAGGATATTGCTTTAAAATTTGGTATTCCTCCAAACAGCTTATCAACCATAATAAAAAAATCATGATAAGATACAAAATTATGATTCGTCCAAATCTTGTTCAAAACGTTTAAAAGCATGTGTCTATGAAGATGTGGATGAGGCAGTTTTGAAGTGGATAGTGTGAAAAATAAAAACAATACAGCAATGAATTGCGATGAAGACGAAGATGATGAAGATGGAAATAATCATGATGCAGAGATCAACAAACCTTCGTATGATGAAATGCTAAAATTCCTTAATTTTAATATAAAATTATTTTTTTAATTGAAAATACAGTGTATTCCCAGACAATGTTTTGTTTTATTCTTGTTTTCCTTGCAGAATTCTTTTTGATGGGTAAAATATATAAAACAAATAGATATTAATTTACAAAATAAAGGTGTGATTAATTACTTTTTTAATAATATTTAGTGTTTATGAATTTAAAATCTGTATTGTGTAGTTTAAAGTATTTCAAAAGGTGAATCTCTATTTAACGAATTTTCCATATAACGAATTTTCTTTCAGGATTTAGCGACTTCGTTAAATTGAGGTCCGACTGTATTTGCATGTTTTATTTGATCAACAATATTCATCATCACAAATCGGATTAAAATATGTCACTGTTCAATAATTTTTATCAAGTATATGCAAACACAAGAAAAGCATATCTATAACAAGCTGAAGATTGAACAAATAAAAATTTTTTTGAAATAATCTATTTTTGGTCTTCAAACGAATGAATAAAGAAATTAATGCTTTGTTTGTGTGGGTAATATAAATCACAGTCCTACTGAGGCCAACCGTTGAGCACAGGAGACTGTGATTACTGTTTTGAAAATACCGAGAATTGTATGCGGGAAACTAAGATCACATTTCTTCTTTTTTTCCACAGAATTAAAGCTTGCATCTAATTCATAAACTGCACACAATGTGTTAGATCTCTACTCAGATAAGCCCACTACCAGTGTTCGCACTACCCCAATCGACCCCGCATAAATGTGTTAATGAAATTAATTTTCTCATTCATTCGGGTGAATTCATTAATTAAAAAAACACATCAATAGCAAACAGAAAAAAATTCATTTCAATTGCAAACAAATAAATATTAACATAGCATATACTTTATAAATGCGATGACTGGTTGAAAATGATACACAAAAAGAGAAAGATTCTATTTTCGATAGACATGTATTTATTTCAAGTATTGTTGCTATGGTAATGCAACAACAAAACAGTTGCAAACAATGAAACAACAAAAACAGTTGCAATACCAAAAACAACAACAAAACAATGAAACAACAAAAACAGTTGCAATACCAAAAACAAACAGATAGATTAAAATTCAGAAAAAAACTGATCAATTCAAATCATTGAGGAAATTTTAAAGGTGACAATAAAATTTACTCTTGAATGGTCTGTCATAAAATAAAATTAAATCAATAATAAACAAGTTTCGTTGAGACAAACAAAAATTTTGTTGTAACAATATTATTGAGAAATGTGACACTGCTAAATAAATCTATTTTACACATTAATCTCATTTTTTCAAATAAGCATGTTTCAAGATATTATCCAAGAAATTTTTTTCTTAACTTTATACCTAATAAAAAGGACAAAAATCCTCAGTGTTTCAGAATTCTTCATTATCTATTTTTGTTATAAACTGCCAGCATAATAATTCATTTTGGTTATTTACAGTTGTCCCTTTATAATTTTATTAGCGATAAATTAATGAAGTAGGTGATGAACAGAAATACAGATCACCACCCCGTACCTAAAATACAAGAGGATTCTGAAAGAATCAAACTGTCTTACACAAAATATCTCCAGTCTACTTCATCATCATAAGTACAACTTTACGATTGCTTTCTCAATTAAAACATTAATGCATAAATTGATTATAAATAATGCTGTTAACTTACGTCATCTTTCTCCCAGAAGTCTAACGGCTGATTTTCCAAGCATCTGAAACAGGAAATTAGGAAAGAAAAATATTAAATCAATCAATGTCAAACTTATACTAACTTGCTAGTGCCAATTACTTATGTATGTAAGCTAATTTTTTTTTAAAAAAAAAAAGACAAACATACATATAAAGAGAGCAGAACTAAATTAAAACTATAATTTTTGAAAACAGTAAAACGATTGCCATCGATAATACTTTTTAGGTAATCAACAAAACTAACGATTTGCTTAGTAACTTTATGAATATTTTATATTTCATTGCTTAACATGCAACACCACCTATCTCAATTTTTTGAAATTTCAAAGAGGAAGAAAATACTTAATTTTTTACTACCAATAATGAAAATTTCTGAATTTTTTTAAGATTTGATATAAACATGAGACTACCTGTTCCTACCAGATGTGAAGAAAAAAATCAGATATATTCGTTATTGGTTGTGAAAAATTGAGCATTTTCTTCCGCTTTGAAATTTCAAGAAATTGAGATAGGTGTTGTTCCTCGTTAAGCAACGATTTTTAAAAAACTGATAGTTAACAACAAGATTGTATAGTATTCTTTGTCTTATCAGTGCCTTTTGGCTTGCTTTTTGCTCTTCTGTAAAATAGTACTTTTATATATTTAATCAATAATTATCAGAGCTTGAATGTAATTTCATAACTTCCAAATAATATAACTACTTTAAAAAATTCCATGTATTCAATTTTAATTTTTTTAATCTGAACATTATGTATTTAAAGTATTATAAATTTAATACAAAAATATCTGTTTTATTCAACCATAGAACTACCTAGTCAGGATGATATACAAATAAATCTTTGGTTTCATACTTTTTTTCAACTAACAAAGAAATTGCAATGCAAAGAACTGCTCCCAAGTAGTAAGGTCCAAGTCTAAGATGGATGACAGCATCTGAACTTGGTAATTCAGTAAATCCCTTGGTATTACATTTACTTTGATGTGATATTTTTAAACTCAAAAATTTGCATCCAAATGATTGCCAGTTAACCTGATCTTTTCTGTATTTGTCATATTTTCTACTGAATCAGCAAAAATCTTGCTATAAATTTTCAGATGCAAGTTATCAGTGAAGTCATTAAAATTTGAATGAGAATGTCTATTATGTTAAAAAATGAGCAAAAACTCCAGGCTGGTATGAATTTCTGAAAGAATATTCAAACTAATATTTTTACTTAAAAATGTATAACTTTTAATATCTTTTAAATGGAGGGGGCAGAGCAGTTCATCTTTCACGACCTCATTTCACTATTTTCATTTTAAAAAAAACCAGTAATTTAGTTTTCATTGTAAAATGAAATTGCACACAGAGAAGAATCTTTCAACCTTGTTCATATATTTGTAGAACATAAATATAAAAAAGGAAACATCAGTCAAAATGACACTTATTCTCATTAAAACAACAATCTGATTTTTAAACTGAAATAATTAACAGACAAATATTTATTCACTTCCTAAACACATCTACAAGAAGAAAATCGATTTAAAATAAACAAATTACAAGACAAATAAATATTTAAAGGATACTTCCACTTTAGAATGCATTGTAAATGAAAATATTTCACTGTATTCCAGTAGTGTCAACTGGGAGTTGTAAGTGCGAGGGGGGGCAAAAAATTTATATACAACTAAAAGTGCTAGAAAATACAAAAGATAGACAACAAAAGTTAAACATGTAGCTACGAAATGGTAACTTTCAGATGCTCACTGAGCAAATTAGGATAGAGAAGTAAAAGTTGACAAATGAAATAAAAACTATCTCTCAATACCCGGGGGAAGGGGGCAGTACTAAAATATCTAATTCTAAAATATTAATATTACTACAACTTTTTATTTTAAAATAAAAGAATCAGCATACATGTCATTTTAATTCCGCCACGAAATCATATCATACCATGGAATTCGGTACATAAAATAATCAATGATAAAGCAAATAAATACTAACTAAAATATAGCCATTCAAATTAAAACTATAAAAATTTTCGATATTCAATAATAATTTTGATTCTAGAAATTATTTCGGTTGAATATTTAATTAATTTAGTTGAAATTAATATAACAATATTTAAATTGCAACTATATTAAAATAAATGAATGAGATACAAAACAAACTCCCTTAACTTATTACAATAGACTAAATACTTTTAAAGTAAGTTTCATATGCTTATAAAAAAATTTAAATGTCTTAACAAATATTAATTCATATCACACATTAAGAGAAGCGATTGTTGTGAAAAGTATAAAAATACAACTACACATAATTATTTTACTTATTTACAACCCATGTCGACGTATTCAGCCATTGGGTGTGGAGCGGTAAAACGACCGACGGGGAAAAGTTCACACTCAGCCCTCAAGAGGCCGGAAATAAACAAGCAATGTAATACAAAACAGTGCACCCACAGGCAGTACAAAATCACAACTCACTGAATAAATATAAAAATAGTCACAATATTCATTAAAAAACCACAGAAAATTCAGTCATTAACAAAAACCCTGTAAATAAATTAAATAAAAAAAAGAAGAAAAAATCCATCATTTACAAACAATACATAATATGGCACATGTACAATACATTAGAATACAAAACCAGCATAACCACAAATGGAAAACATCAGAACTGCAGTGGAACCTACACATATCATGAAGACATTTAATATCCTAATTTTAAAACAAAATTATAATAACTACAAAAATTGAGTGTGGAGCTTAATAATAAATTCTCAAATAGCAATGTCACTTACACTCCCTTCTCAACATCACAGCGATTTGGCTGTCTCGCAAAACCTTTGTATGAAATACCAGCCATATTGCATTCATCACCAAAGGGATTTATCGCTGTCTTTTTTATCAAAAGATAATCTGTTGCCCCATTCTATAAATTAAAAATAACATGAATAACACAAATAATAAAACATTATTTTTTACATAATGTTTAGATGATGAGTAATGAAATGATTATGGCCTTTTCTCTTAGGCAAAGAAATGTTCCTTCACTAAATCAAAGTATGTAATCAAGTATTTTAACCAAACTTCTGTTCAAAGCAACTATTTTAAAGTGATATTTTTAAAGTTGTGACCATTTGTCATACTGGCTTTGACCTAGTTATGAATAATTAGTTCACAAACAAGAAAAGAATTTCTCAAAACCATAAAAGAAAGAAAAAATGATAGGGAAGTGGAAATAGGAAGGTATATTTACTATGTTAGAATCAGAATTTAATAAAATTTTCTCTCTGTTTTTTTAAGGCTTTTAGGAAGCCTTTTAAACCTTTTTACATGTATTAATCTTACAAATATGTAAAAAAATAAGGTATAATATTTATCACATTATTGGTTTCATTATATCTCCCCCCTAAAATTTAGAAATGTAATTTTTTTTAATGAATAGTATCTCCTTTTAGTTACTAATATGACGTTTAAGACCACATATAATGCATCTAAATTACATCCAAAATAAGAGAATTTGCACTTCTTATTAATAATCTCCAGAACGATAGGACATATTTTAATAAAACAGGTTATCAGCATAGATTGATATAACATAAAAAACATTCACACAACTGTAATAGGGTGCACATACATGCTCATGTATAAGACTCAACAGTGCATAAGGTTACATACATACAGAGGTAACAAAAACAAAAGATCGGTAAATGGAGGTATGGTCACCTCTTGCAGTTATACAGCTCTTACAACAAGGAAATAAAAGCAGTTTAAAGACATCATGATCGTCAGTCCTACTTTTCAATTCTGGGAGGGAGGAGGTGAGTTGTAATTGCTCTCCCCAAAAACACCCAAGATGTGTTCTATAGGATTTAGGATGGGAGATCTGGCTGGAAAATCCACCCAGTAACCATCCTCACTTCCCAGAAATTCATTGACCCAATGAGTCCTATTTAGATTAGTGTTGTCTTCCATAGAAATGAAATTAGTGTCAACTACCCACTCAAGAGGCAAACATAGGGCTTCAAGACCACATCAATATTGCCCACCACACGCACAGAACCTCTGCCAAAGACATGAAGGTCTGTGCACCCACGCAACATGACGCCTGTCCAGACATCAAACTTCCGCAGCCATAGTGTTTTTGCTCTTTTTGAAGATGTTGGTGAACAGGTAGTGAGTTCTGGATCACCCTAATCAATAATTAATCACCATATGTTCATCTGGAGAGAACAAGAGACCCGCTTCCTTCCCTCCTAAATTTGATTTGATGGTCTAAGTAAGGATCACATTGGATGGGTAAAGAGATCACAAAGTTTTTAGTCAAAGTTCTGTGACTATAGACACAGAACCTGAAAACAATGTTGCTGTGGAGCGGGATTGACTGTCATAAGGACCCTTTCTAATATGAATTCAATTTGTGAGAGATGTATAATTGTAATAAAGAACCATACTTTTCTATTAATTCAAAATATTTTTTGTTTGGTACTGCAATCTCTGTTTCAGATCATCCTGCAGCAATGAATCTTATGAACAATCATGCATGTGTAACATAACACCATAACTTGTATAGATATTTTTGTATTATATCAACATATGCACATACCATATATATTAATTTTATTACAACATATCCATTAATTAATTAATTTATGAAATGCGAAAATTCAGTTAATTTTGAATATCAATTTGCTTAAACTGGATTTAAAAAATAAAACAATGCATGTTCACATTCACCAGAAGAAAACTGTTTTCTTTTACATCTCAAAACTAATTGAATACCAATTGATGAACTCTTTACTTCCATTTTTTTTTAAATTTAAAAGTAATATATACATAAAAAACAATCACAGAACTTTGTTTGATACGAAGAAAGAAAAATGAACAAAATGAAAACAATGTTGATGGAGGAAAAAGGGACCGACTGCTACAAGGACTAGTAAAAGGACCGCTATGACCTATAGTTACTAATGAAAATTTGCAGTAAACTATATTATCAGCTTTCAATTTTAATCCTCATATGCTCAGAAACATAGATGTGTTTTAATTATTCTATATAGTTTTGTGGGTTACATTTTTATAGATTTATTTAAATCTTATCTAACTGAATTTTCAAATCAAAACAATAAATATTCATACTTACTGGAAGACAGTTACAAAACAATTATTTCCCAGTAATGGAGAACAATTGTTTTCTTTTAAACTCTTGACAGCTTCTATTATTTTAAATTTAAAAATAATTGTATAAAGTAGAGAGCCCAAACGTTGCCTTTGCTCCTAATATCGCCCACGACAAGTTTCTTCTTGATTTTAAGTGGTATATGGTGGCTGCAAAGCCTCCCCCTTCGTTTGATGTTTGGGAAAGCCATTCGAACATGTGTTGACTTTTCTTTTTTTTTTTTTTTGTGCATTTGCACTGATTTTCATGTAAGGTGAATTGATAATCACGTTTCATTACTTTTAGTATAATCAGTAAAATTTGTGTCAGAATTTTATACCATTTGAGACAGTGATAGTTACTATAATTGTCAACATTTTGATGTAGTTTATCTTTTGGTTTGCAATCCAATTCCGAAGAGTGATGCCACCATGTTTGAGGGTTTCTTTGTTCCCATTATCGTCCACTTGGATATTCCCATTATCGCCCTATCCCTTTGAGGGGCACTATATTAAAAAAAAATTACCTTCAAGAAATGCACGGCTGATGTTCTATCACCTGACAATGTTCCTAATTTCTTCTTTATTTTAATGTTTTATTTAGGGGAAAAGTGTTAATAGAACACATTAACTATATTGCTAAAAGTACAAAAAAAAAAGATGTGTTATATTACTTTCAATTTTATTGTGCCTTAATTTTCATGTTTAATAAAGAATGTAGGATCATAACATAAGTTACATTTTATTTCAATCCATTTTAGACATAGACGATATTAAAAACATATAATGGGCGATATTATAAACACTTTTTTCAATAGGAAATATGGTTGCAAGAACGAAAAAAAAAAGAGTTTTGGTGTGTGCATTAAACTTATGTTTTAGAGTTGTAATTGGGCATGTCTTTGGATAACAGTACAGATAATAGATTGGAACAATTTTTAGACAAACTGCATATGAATTAGCCTTCTGATTAAAATAATGGCTTAAGTGGGCAATATTTGGTCTCCCTACCTTATAATAAGATCCAGTCCATCCAGTTACAATATATTAAATATAACACACAACTATTGGCCAAAAGTATAACAAGATTGGTAAAATGCAAAACACTTGAAGTTAATTTGAATACAATGGTTCATAATCAGTTGTCAAGAATCATGGAAACTCACATTTTACAGTGAAGATTTTCAAGTATTAATCGTCGAATTGTAATTTTAATTATATATTTAATTTATAAGTGCAGATGGGTACTCAGGATATTCAACTTTCATAAAATTTAATATCGCTGTTCGAAGATTCAAGTTTAAAAAATATTCATTAGTAGAAAACCCCTCACCATTTGTTTCAATCGGAAAACAACAGAAATTCTGCTAGCTGCAATACCTACAACTTCCTAAATCTTAATGGTATTCAACTGGAGTTTTTATATAAGCTGCCTTAGATATCTGGCTTTGATGTTACGAAAAAAAAAAATATGCAGTGTTTAGGGCATGCACAGTTAAAAGTATTTACTACAAATACTCATATTTCCTCAAATATTCAAGATATTTACTTCAAATTTTAATAACATATTGCCGAGTATTCTGTAAGTCTCACAAAATTTGGCTGAAAACTCTGCATGTTATAAGCAAAAAACATGCAAAAAAATTTGGGAAGTTTTAAAGAAGCCTTTATATCTCCCTAAATATTCGTGCAATGTTTGTGATAATGCATGAAAGCAATGTGAAAATGATTGATGAAAGTTTCAAAACATTAAGATCAGTTGCCTGTGAAACAGGGTAAGCCCAAATCATTTTCTTCATCATCAATTTGTGGACGGTCCCCTAAATCTACTCGCGACAAAATCTTCACTGTGAAATGTGAGCTCCCATGATTCTCCACAACTGATTAGGAACCACTGTATTCACATTAACTCCAAATGTTTCGCATTTTACCAATCTTGAAACACTTTTGCCCAATAGTGTATACTATTTAAACATTACATATACATAACAGTTAAAAATAGTACTGAAGGATTAAAAAGGTAGAGGTATAATAAGAATTTTAAAAATTATAATCAGATTGGAGATAAATATTTCGTTAAATTTCAACTTATACCTTGCAACTACTTGACTTATACATTGAACAGAAATTACTCCTAATGCAAAATGTTTATTATGTTGCTTAATAATAAACCAAATCGATTGACCAATATAGTATAACTCAGTAAAATCAAAAATGAAAGTAACATGAAAACACAATAACTTTTCAATCATAGGATTTTGTATTAAAATATTTCTAGTTAACAAAAATAATGAATAGAATTTTACACATTGAATTAATTAACATGTGTAATTTATAGTTATCTATACTTATAAAAGGCAATGTTTGTGCACGTGCGTGCGATATCCAGACAAATCTCTCACACTCAAAGCCATGAAATTTGGCACACAGGTAGCCATAAAGGCGACTCAATGTACCTCGAAGCCGGAATTTTAAAATTCAATCTAGAAATTTTTTTATTTAATGTTTTGTGTTTTTTTGGGTAATTTTTGGCAAGTTTACAGCTGTAGTATCTTTTCTAACGATCGTTGAAAAACAATCAACGCGCCATCGGATAGAACAAACAATTTTTGTTCCAATTAAGTCTGTTTTGAGCTTCAAATATAATTTAGTGAATTTTGAGAAATTTTTAAAAAATAGTCAGTTTTGCCATCGAAATTTTGTTTCTGTTTTTAAATTTGCTGGATCCGACGTTCTAATAACACTATTATTTTCAATTTTTTTCAGCTTATAACTGAAATGGTTCTGTCGGATTAAAAACAAGAACAGATAAAATATCTTTTTCCGTTCTTTTTTAATTAATTTTTTCTTGGTCAGTTGAAAGATATTTTTCTCTAGCAAGCATTCTCCCGCAGAAATTTCTCTGGAACCTCCCCAACATGCATTGTTGCAATTTCATTGGCTGACGGTGCACAGTGCAGGATATGTCATAACCTTCAACTGAATAACTTCGATTATTATTTTCGGAAGTGTCTTAATGCAGTTACGTCTAGAATATTTTGCTTGCTGTATAATAATCATTTTCACGTTGTAATTTTTTAATATTGTTTCGGATTAATGTACTCTGAATTGTTCTTCTACAGTTGAAATGTCATTATCACGAAGAAAAATTAGTGGGAAAATCAATAATGCGTATCCTTTGTTTTGTTTTCAAAACTTTTTCATGTCATTGTGGGCGGTTCCCCCCCCCCCCATTTTGTTGAAGTCCTTATTCCATGAGCAACATGTACGCGTACTGCTAGTATAGAAAATAAAACAAGGTTGTTGTTTTTTTTCTACAGGTGCATAAGAATCCAGTTACCTTCACAGCTGGAGGTAATTTGTCCATTTCAACACCTGGCATTGGCTGAGGTATAAGCAATCGATTTTCATCTGATGATATCAGCACAGTGCCTTTCTTAGGACTAGCAGTGACAAATGAAGCAACAATCTGTCATATATAAAATATTTACATCATGATTTATTTTATCATAACACAAAAAAAAAAATCAAACTTAACATTTCATAAAATAATTTTTGTATAAAATTTAGAATAACAACACTTAAAATTTCTCAAAATGCATGTTTAATCTAAGAAATATTTAACATTAATTTAAATAATACACTTCATAAATTGAAAAGTTAATGAATTCGTCCAACAATAAATTAAAAAAGTTTAACTAAGTTTTATGCTGATCAATTTATAATACTTATAAAAACAAAGTTAATAAAAATATATGTATTCTTTTATTCTGTTCTCTTTATTTAAAATAATAATAATTTACGCACACAAGGAATATGTTGGCTACATTCAACTTCAAGAAAGGAAGCAGTAGAAATTGAAAATGCTATGTTTCACAAGGAATAATATTATGCCCTTAAACAAGTCTAATCAACTAAATGCCCTTAGCTGGAAGAATAATTTGGGTTTTTCACTTGCCACTCCACAGAAAAAAAAGGTTTTTTTTTTTCTTTTTTTTTTGCATTCTTTTAAGAAAGACTTCTTGTGTACCAACAAGTATAACACAAGGCTTATAGAAGTAAATAAATATTCAATAAACAGTGGAAGAAAGTTTCAAGGGGAAATGATAACAAAGGCAAATTCCATTTTTAAAAAAATACGAAAAAAAATGTACAATAATTGGTGACATTGATACAGACAGATAAATGGTTAATTGACAAGTTTGGAAGCAAAATCATTCTTGCTTTTATCTTAGTTTACAGGTAAAAATTGTGCTGTTAATAGTTTAACAGTATCTATATATGTATATAAAACATTAAGGTATGTGGCGCAAAAAAGAGGCTAATTTCTCTTTTGCTGATGGCAATGTTCAGTTTGTTTACAAAACAAAACCAGTAGCCATAATAGGCCTAGGCTACTACTATATTCATTCTGGAGTAAAACAACTTTTCTAAAAAAATGAGTTTAAGACATAGAGTTCACAGTATTTCTTACAATATAATGAAACTTTGGATGAAATGATTGAAAGGAGATCAATTAAAAATGAACCAAATGGGTTTAGGCGAGCCATTCAGGGAAAATTAAAATAGTTTAAATAAATGATTTGGGTTTTTCTAAAAAAAACTTAATTTAAAAACTTGCAAATAAATTTTATCAATCCCTACTCTCTATCCAAAATTCAGGAATCTCAAAAATCCCAAATTATGATATAAATGACAGTCAAAATCACAAAAGATCCTGTTTCACCTTTAACCTTCATGCCCAGTTAGCATAGTCGTCAAGGCTCAAGGTTCTCATAATCAAATATTGTGGGTTCTGTCCCCGAGTGACAAAATTTTTCCCCCGAGTGTTTTCACTGGCTTTCACTACCTTTTTCTGTCTCTCGTTATTATCTCAACATTTTTGTATCATCTTTATAATTTAATTGATTTATTTTTAATCTTTGATATTAAAATCTTAAAAAAAAATCTTTACATATTTTTCGTTCTACTATTATTCATTAATAATTTCTGTAGTGCAATTTATGCGTAAGCGGAGCACAAATGCTTTACGCAGGGTCAGTTATAATACAAAGTGTAGTCAGCTAAAGTCAAAGAAATGTAGATGCTTTGCACAGGATCAGCTAGTTATATAAAAGTGACAGTTGAACTATGGAGTAGTGGTTCCCAAACTTTTTTGATTCTCGGAACCCTTAATGAATCCAGATTTCTCCAAGGTACCCTATGTAAAACTTGAACAAGTACTTCTAGCAAAATAATCAATAACATTTGTATAGGTTAGATAAAACTAAATAACATGCACTTTTAGGTCACATTAAATTTAATAAACACAAATTTTAATAAATATAATAATTAGTGGGATAGATGACCTTGTAGATCATTACACATTTTAGAAATCCATCACATGTATTCTATTCCATGGAAAAGAAATCACAAATTCCTTTTCCAGATTGATTTTCATGTGATACTTTGATTTTATGACAGCAAATGCCAAAAATCCAGCCTTACAGAAGTAAAAAGAAGCAAATAGAATAAAATTCCCTGAATTTATTCTATTATAATTAATTGTCCTGAATTAGAATAGAATAAAATTCCCTTTAAATTTTTTTTATAATAACTGACAGCACCCCTGTGAGGAAGTTGAAGACTCACTAGGGCACTAAGGTGCACACTTTGCTACAGAGCGTTGAAAGCAATAAAAGATACAATATGCATTTCCTTAAGAAATGCCTTCATAAATTTTAATTCCAATGCCAGATGCATAACCTAACACAAATATGGCTTCTTAACTGCATTTATGGTTGGATGAAATGACATGTAAAAATTTATGTGAATTACGAGGCCAGTAGAACTCAATAAATTTGGTCATTCTTACAGGGTATATATAATTAAAGTTTGCCTATTGAGAATCCTAGAGCTGGTTCTGCGACCCCAAATGAAACAAAATTTCACTAGTATGTAGTAGAAGGGATGTGTTTGATGAAAATCGGGAAAAAAAATATTTGAAATGTTCATCAAAAGTGGTGTGGCACTATGATCTCAGACCATTTTTCCAGATTTTTTTTATTACTGAAGCAAAATTGCATAGTTCATCTCAATTGTTTTTTAGCTCAATTGAAAATACTGCCGAAATTATGTTCTGAATTGTACAATATTTTTTCATTAAAATACCGTTTTTATGCTTTTTTTCCTCCTTTCCTGTTTTTTCAGAGTACACACATCACTTGTATCACATCTAGTGAAACTTTGTTTCATTTGGAGTTATGGAACTGGCTCTAGAACCTTCTGAATATACAAATTTTAATCATGTATACCCTGTATATTACTCCCCCAGCAGATAACACACATTTTATGGAGAATGAAATGCCACATAAGTGCAGCATTCACTTGGAAGAAGAGTGCTACAATACAAAATTTTCTGACTTTGTTTTTGCTTCGAAGACTTTCAATCATGTATAGTTCTTTGAGAAAAAATGTCACAATTTCAGTTTCAATATTTACCACTGGAGAGGAAAGTTGGGACAGCCTTGCAGTGAGACAAAATCCTGTTATCTTATGGGCGACAGACTAAAATAAATTAACTTCAAACACTATTCTCATAAAACTCCATTTTTTTTGTATTGTGGCAGCCTTTTTTCAAGTGAAAAATATATTTAAAAAAAAGTAGTTTATTATAGTTAAATGAAAGAAGAAAAAATACCTACTGTTTTATTTGTATCATACTGAGAAGTATTTTTATAATTCAATTCAAAATCTTCCTCATGTGTCAAAGATACCCAAACAGATGATCCATTTATCAAATGCCTTTGATTATACACTTGCAAGAATATATCATGAAAAACAACTGGATCACTTAAAGCACTGACTGAATACCTGTATAAAGCATAAAAATGATACAATTAACTCTACAGGGTGGTCATAAATTATTGGACCCATTTCAAAAATTTATAAAAATAAAACTAATTATGTTTCAACGATATTTTTTTTGTTTGTTTGTTTTTAATAAGAGCAGATTTAAAAAAAAAATTTTCAGATAGGTAACATACCATTACGGTGGTCTAAAATTACTGGCCATCTCCTATTTTTGAGATCCATTATCTGTGAAACTATTAAAGCTAGAAGAAAAATAAAAGCATGTATTTGTAGGGAATTTTATGCTCTTTAATTTTTTAAATCAATTATAATAAAAAAAAAAAATTGAATAGTTTTCGAGATATTCAAGAAAAACTAAAAAGGGAAACCAGAAAAAGTGCATCTGCTGATTGGTAGTCATTGCGTATGAAAATCTCTCACTGTAGCAAATTTAGAAAGCTGTAATGGCACACCACCTATCTGAAAAAAACTTTTCTATTTACACTCACTTTTTTTAAAAATCCTGTAGTTGTAACATTATTAGTTTTTTTTTAAAATTAATTTTTGAAAAGGGTCCAATAATTTCTGACTGCCCTATATATCATATAACCAAACCAAGATATTTCATGCTTAAGAAGCAGCAATTAAGTCAATGAAAGTGTTAAAAATTGAGCCACTTAATCACCTATTTGCAGGGCCACATTAAGCCCTGAAGGTGTTAATGCAAGTTTTGAAGCCCCTTTCCTCTCCCCAACTTTCAAAACCAGACATTTTTTTATTGATTTTAAATTAATCTCTATCTAAGAAATTTTTAATTGGCAAATATTTTATGACAAACTAAAACAACAAATTATTAATTATGGGTCATCTTCGTGACAGTTGGTTCTATTATCTAATATGGAGAAAATTCAGAACTTAAATTTAAACATATTTTAAAATAAAACATTACAAATTTTTTAAACACAATCTAGATTCTCTAATACAAAGTTTTCCGGGACAGTAGACTCGTGAGCCAGCCAGCCAGCCAACTGAGGGGGAAAAAAAAAGGTCCACACACACCTGCCAACAATCTGAAAACATGAAAAAAAAATTATAAGAAAAATTCCAAAATTTAAATTATACTCAGGGTTGTCGATTTTTTTGATTTTTTTCAAAAAAATCGATTTATTTGATTTAAATCGGATTTTTTTTATTTAAATCAAGATTTTTTTGATTTTAATGATTTTTTTATATTTTTTATTATTTAACATTTGTATATTAGACAATAAGCATTACAGTCATAGATAACAACATACATATATATAACAACATACCAGTCATTAAGCTGTACTTCATTTAAAAAAACAAATTAAAATTTAATTCAAAAATGTAACAACTATTTAAAAAATATTTTTGAACTAAAATATAACAATAATATACTTTTGAAATATAAGACAATTTTATTAAGGAAAAAAGGAACAATATAATAAAAATTGTCATGTCTTGACTATAGATATATTATTGTATGTTAAAATATTATGGAATTTTACACTCATCTGTTCATTTGTTTCATTACAAACACAAGTTTTGAAGCTTTCTAAACTCCTAATCTGTTTTACCCAAAACATTAAATAAAAAAATTTCTAGATAAAATTTTTAAATTCAGGCTTCAAGGTGCATTGAGTCACCATCAGGACTACCTGTGCGCCAAATTTCATGACTGTAAGTGTGATAGATTCAGCTGGACATTGCGTACAAGCTCACAAACATTGTCTTTTATAAGTATAGATCATAGTTTAAAATGCACTATGTAGATGTTTGTATATCTTTTGGAGCATTTATATGCATTACTTAATTATCTTACATTTGAACATTATTGCAATATAAAAACTTTGTTGTCCCCAACTATTTATTTTTCTCCAATATTAAAATGAAACTCACTGCATTTTACTATGTTCTTTCTTTGTGAACATGATCCTAACATAAATACATGAAAATAATAAGTTTAGAATAGGGCTAATAGTACTCCTTTTAGAATGTATATAGCAGTCTTATGAAATTTTGTTTCAGAATAGGAATTATTAGAGATAAAGTTCGGGAAAATTCCTTGACTCGGAGATAAGAAGTTTTTTAGATCTGGATGTTTAACAATTTTAGCAAAGTAACTCGGAAATTTTGGTCCAATATTCTTGAAGTTTTAATTTATAATTTTCTATAAGATTCAACAATAATTTTTGAGTGTATCAAGGTGGCTGTATCTAAGGGGGTTCTCATGACCCCCCCCCCTTCCTGGAGTGAAGCAAGTTTTTTAAAATACTTTTTTTTTGTAGATTCTATGCCTAGACTATAAACTAAACCCATTCATGATGTTTTCTCATCATATTTCAAAAAAATTATTGCCTTGCGCCGCAAAGGGTTAAAATCTAATTTGCTTGCGTTGTCAAAAATAAAGATATAGAAAGTACTCTAGTTACATCAATTCAATGAAATATTTTTTTATGTTCTATATATTCTTTCTTTAAATATATATTTAAAAATATTTTAAAATCACTATTTAAAGATACATGAACAATTTTATTTCATTAAAGCAGATTAACTTGATATTTAAAATAAAGTGATTTAAATCAGTGATTTTTTTTAAAAAAATCAGTTGATTTAAATCAGTGATTTTAATCAACTGATTTAAATCACCGCAACCCTGATTATACTTGATTTTAATTTGAATAATTTTGAGTGCATGGACCTTATAAATCAAATGAAAGAAAAAAACTAAATTACACTGAAAATACTAACAAATTTTTTTTTCAGACTTTGGGAGCCCCCCCCCCCCCCCCCAAAAAAAAAAAAATTGTGGGGCTCCTAGGCAGTTGCCTACTTTGTCTATTTGATAATCCGGCCTGCCTGTCTGATAAACTGTTCCACTTGCTTTAACTTCCATAATACTATAGTTCCATAATCTACAGTTGATGGTTAAGTCCATATTTTAAATTAAAGTTCTAAGGTAGAAATTAAATACATTTTTATACAAATCTTCTACAAAGCAAAATTCAGTTTACAATTTTTTTTCTGTACAAATACTCAATAATTAATATAATAAAAGAGATGCCAATAATGGACATTTTATATGGTATTTATTTAGTTACATACAAATCATCATCATTAAAACAAGAACACATTCTAAAACATTTAGAATCGCATCTTTACACATCCTAAAACATTTAGAAATGTAGACTGCTCATAAAAAAGGAAGCACAGTTAAAATTGATACTGATAACACAATGGAGAATTAATTTCTTTTTAAAAAAATTACCAAATATCGCTGAAATGGAGGCAATGAGCACTGGCTTTGTACTTTTGCTTTTCAAAATCATCTGCACGAAGAGAACAATCCTGCCCCCCTCTGGTCTGTTTCTTCTCAACAGGTGTTTCAGGACAAAAGCAACAGAATCCCTAAGGGTGAAGGAAGTATATGGTAGATAATATTTTCACATACTATGCTTTAAAAAATGGAGGGTTTTTTCCTAAGAAGAAATAAATAAAAATTCACACACAGGAATATATAAAACCTCAAAACATTAACATGATATTCAAAATTAATAGCTTCAGGCAACACAGTAAAGACCAATAATTTTTAATGACAGCATATAATGAGTAAAGGCAGTTTTTGAACATTTTGAAATGGATAAAATTTATTTAAAAATGCTTCCTGGTGCAGAAATTATTAAAATTCCACATAACATTTCTAAAATTTTCTTCCGACTATAGAATGTGATATTTTTTCTCGAAAATTACAGCACAATCAAACAAAATCCTTTCTTATTCTGTAAAATAATGAAATCAGTCATTTCTTCCACAGTTTTCAACAGAGAGGAACTAAATCTAAATTATGATTATAAATTTAAACTATATGATCCCAGACAAGAATATGATCTCGCCCCCCCCCCCTGCCGTGAATAAAAGAAAAGTAAAAATACAAACTTTAAAAAAAAAGTTTCCAGGCACATACAATAATATCTCTTAACCCCTTAACTACTTTAGTTTCTCTACTATCTAATCAGATTATCTTTTATGTTTTGGGTATGTTTTGTTGAATTGATTCATTGAAGGATCCATTGAACACTTGGTATGTTAACACATTACCTGTAAATTTCTTATCAAATTATAACCTATGCAAATCAATTAATTTTAGCTTGCAAGTTTGAATATATCATAATTTGATGCACGAGTAGAGTTTGGTACCACAGTTAAGTAGTTAGAGTAAATGTAGCTAACGTCAGAATTAAAATTTCTTTCATCATCACTTGAAACAATTTAAGTTAATTAGAAAATATCATATATATTTAATTACCAGCATTTTATTGATTTGATGATAAGTTTGATCATTCCCAGAAGCAGAAGTGGAAAAATATTTGATAAAACTGAACAAAATTCTTATTTCTATCATCGTTAAAATCAAACAGTATTTAAAGAAAAGAAAACTAAAACTTTGTTTCTAAGTCCATGTTCTCTAGTATCATAAGTGATTGCAAAGTAAGAAAAAAAAAATCATATGCAGGAAAAATGTTACGATGCAATGAGGTCCCAAATATTGGAATAAATGTCATTGATAATAAATTAAAAATTTAAAAAAAAAATCTATAAATTTTTGGAGAGGTTTTTTTTCCCACTGCAACAAAACGTGCCACTAAATAAAAGAGCCAGCTTTAACTTTTTATAGATGTTCAAGTTGGTTTACCCTAAAATAATATTTTTTTATAGAAGGAATTTCAACATAATCTATACTTATAAAGGGAAGTGTTTGTGTGTACGCAATGTCCAGGCAAATTGATCCACTCTTCAGAGATTACAGAACAGATATGTTGTACAAAGTCAAGAAAACAACAGTAATTTTACAGAAGTTTTAGGAAAGAAGTTTCCACTTTTGTTTTAGTAGTTACAATGCTCTATAAATTTTTGGAGAAATTTTACATGGGTTTTTCATTTCCTTTAGTCATTTTTTTTCATTATAAAATATTTCATATAAAAGATTACTTTTATAAAACATAAATAGGAGACTATGAAGCAATCTTAATGTCAGTTAAATAAAAGATAGAAGTAGAAAAAATTAGAAATCCC
>BGPR01000614.1:396962-422360 GCA_013235015.1 Araneus ventricosus | reverse complement strand
TTTTTTTAACCTTGAAAGATACAAGAATATATAAATATTGAAGAAATTTAAATCTCCAGAATATATAAATTGAAAAGAATGAGTTAATATTTAATACTTGAAGGATACAAGAATATATAAATATTGAAGAAATTTAAATCTTCACCATATGGAAACCATAACGATTCCATAAAAGGTCAATAAAATTACTATATTTTGTATGTCATTATAAATGCAGTTCAATCAGTGATTTATGAATAAAAATGCTGAGTAAGGAAATTTTTGTTTACTAATATTGATGCCGAGTAAGAAAACTTTTTGTTTACTAATATTGATGCTGCTTAAGGAAACTTTTTGTTTACTAATGTTAATGTGAAAAACATTATTGCTTCAATATATTTTTATGAATGAATAAATAACATTAATACAATACCTCACTATAAGGGACAACTCTTCCTCTTTCAAATTTCAAACCACAGGTTGGATTTATAGAGCTAGTGTCATCACAACCAGTGTAATTTTCTCTATTTTTATAGTTAAGTACTATTTCTGAAGCTTTACCATTGACAGCCTAAAAATGTACGATTTTAAAAATATTCAGTTTTACAATATTAAGAAAAAAATTGAATTTATTTTAATGATAATAATTCAAAATGTTATACATGAGAGCAGAATCTTGTTAATCTATATTAAATTATTGAAAATTCCATTTTAATCCAGATCTGTAGTTTTCACAACAATTAGGTGGGTGTTTGTATTGGCAGAGTGTAGCCCTCTGAGCGCCCAATTATTTTGAACTTTTAGCCATCACGTTAGAAAACTTAGCTTTTAAAGGAAATGAATCGATCTTTTTTGCATTTAATTTTATATTTGAAATCTTAAGAACACTTAATCAATGGTTGTTTGAAAAAATATACATATAAATACAAGTTATCTGCTTTAGAACTGAACCTGAAAGACGGAAAAAGACATTTGCACCGCTCGCAGGGGTAGAGGCCTGGTAGACATATGACATGGGATCAACCATACAGTTACAGTTGCTGGTGATTCTAAGAGAATTCCATTGCTTGTGATAATGAATATTTTTGTTTCTCTTTTCTTAATTTTGTTGTGATTTACTCAATCATTTCTACACAACTGCTTTGTTATAGATGTCAGTGATGTTAAAATAGCTAATAAAGAGAGACTAAATGTGAAGTAGCCAAGAAATGTATAAAAAGCAAGAGGAAACCTTGAGTATCGCCATGATGCTTTTCATGAGAGGGCATGAAGCAGCATCTAGAAAACATTGATTAACAGAAAAATAAAGCAAAGTTTTAAAAAAAGAGACCTAAATGTTCTGTTTTAACAGATTCAGTTTTATGCTGCTTAACTTTTTTAGATAAAGGTCCAGATTGTTAGTCTGTTGATTATGTAACTTCTTTTTCAATTAGAAATGCAGTATTTTTTGAAAAATATTAAGTATAATACATGGTAAAGGTATTTTTACATTAAAAAAATGTTTTTCCTTTTCCCAGGCCCGCCAAGAAAGAGGGTGGGAGGGGTAAAATCCCCAGGGCCCGGGCTCAGAGAAGGGTCCGCCAGCAGATACAGAAAATTATATTTTCTTATTTTCAAAGGTGAAAGAAGAAGAAAGATTTCCATTCACTGACTAATCAGTCACCGTAATCATGATTAGGGGTGGTGCAGCCCCCCCCCCCTGCCGTGGAAAATTTTTGTACCCCGTTCACACAACAAGGTATTCAACTAATAGATAAATAAAGATGTGGCAAAAATTTGAGACCAATTTCATAACACTCCCCCCATACAGCAAGTCATGCCCCCTTTCGAGGAAACACTAGCGCCACTCTTGATCATGATTCAGAAGAAGTGGGCTTTCAAGTGACAACATGCAGGGACACCACCCTATTTATTAATTGCTCAGTCAAAATCACGTGCCAGTGCCATTGCTCATTCAGTCTTGCTTATTTACCATCTGTAGATATTTGTTCTACGAGTGTGTGTGGGGGGGCTACATGCCAGTAAGTTGCCTTGGGGCCTGTCTTGGCTCTCAATCGCCCTGCTTTTTCCTATTATCTGACATCAATAATCATTGACATCGGATAACAGAGATTCTATAGCCTATTAGATGCCATTCTCAGAGATTATTTGGCCAAGAAATACCAAACTCGAAAGAGATCATTTTGGATGAAGTTGAGGAAACCCTGGATATGATTTTCCAAAATTTTGATTACAATTAATTCAAACCAAGTTTTAAGGGTTATTTAGGGCTTTTAATTGACAGCATAAGAAAACCCATGAAAATAATTTTTAAAAATTGAAAAAATCTATCAGTTATACATACTTACACTCAGATATCTGAAAGGATAAGCCAGAACAATTTGATTCTGACGCAAACGAACTACAATAGGATTTAGGAGACGTTCTTTCACACCAGAGGAAGAATCAGTAACTTCCTTCACAAATATGAATTCAAAACCTTCTGGTGTCTAAAAAAAAAGCCATCAATGTATTAACACATTAAAATGGTGAAAATACAATAATTTTCTATTGAAATTAAATATAAGGGACAAAACAGAATGGTTATTTAAAACTATATCTGATAAAATATTTTAGGAAATTGAATGTATGTGAGTGTGTAGAAGCAGGTCAGCAGTACAGTCTATCATCTTCACCAGAATTCTATCACAGAGGGCCTCAAGTCATAATTGTAAATGCATGAGTACTCCATCCTGTTGAATGTTGAAAGGACTAGTTTTCATTCTCAAATACTCTTGAATATGTGGCATAACAAATTCCTTTTGTGATTTCATGTAAATACTAGCTGCATGGCCCGGCGTTGCACGGGCAATCTTGAATAATGGGATATTCCCAGGCGGAGAGAAATGAGATCATGTGAGGCCTTGGGATCCATATTTTCATATGCCTGGCTCCGTTTTTTTTTTCAACAAATATTATCACTTACTTTTCCCAGCAAATGTAAATATTCTTCCAAATCTAGTCTTTTTATTACTAATTTGCATATGCCCGCCTCCGGTTTATTTTTTTACACATATTGTCGCTAACGTAAACGTTACGTTCCCCCCAAAACGTAAAAAATCCTTTGAATCCTATATTGTTGAGTTAAAATTTTTAAATCCAACCTTTTAATTACCTTATAGTTAATAACACAGCATTTCTCGGAATCCACATTTTTTCATATGCCCGCCTCTGTTTTTTTCCCTACAAATATTGTCACTAAGCTTCCCCAACAAACGTAAATCTGTTTTGAATCCTCTCTTGTTGGATTAAAACTTTCAGTTCTAGCCTTTTTACTACCTTAAAGCAGTTTGGTTCGAATGAAAACGCGAGAATTCTTATGCTTATAAATTAAAACAGATTTGCATGATATTTGTTTTGCAAAAGAAAAAATAAAACAAATAATAATGAAAAAAACCAGATAAAAATGAATAAATATTTCCCCCCAACAAACGTAAATGTTCCGAAACACCGTACGACAAAAAAAAAGAAAGAAAAATGCAGAAAAACGATTTTCTTTTTCAATTGCTAATAAATCCAAACAAAGAAGAACACAGAAGATCGCTCAAAAGGAAATACCAACTTCCGTTTAAAAAAATTTAAAAAATGCAACACCGGATGCGAAAACTAATAATAGGGAAAAAAAGAATCCGTCGTGAATGAATTCACCATTCTGCCAATAGATGGCAGCACGTCAATTCATTCATTTTGACGTTTTAATTAATATCTTTTTAACTAATTGTAATTTCGGATTTTAAATGGCCGAAATGGATTCCTTGGATTATTCTCCATCTTTTGGTACTTTCCGCGTGCTTCTCCGTTCAGCGGTTCGTGAGAAGATAGCCGCACATACATACATACAAACATACGTTTGTTTACCTTCGAATTTTAATAGGATAGATTAAGATATGATAGTCTGAACAAAGAGATGCCGAATGTATCCACTCACTGACAAACTACCTTACACAATGTTGGGTTCACCCAATTGACAGCACTGGTAAAAGCCCGCATCGCTGTATTTATATTTTAAGAGCTGTGAACCTGGCATTCTCTGACAGTTTGTGTTCCAGTGTAAAAAATTCTAAAAGAATGCGTTTGTGAATTCTTGAAGACGCTTTTCTAAAAATAAAAATGTCCGTAATTTTTATGCAAGAGTTATGTTTTGATTTGAAAGATACTTTGCTGAGTCAGGGACTCAAAAGTATGTTTATTTAACTCTTATGTATTAATATCTGACCTTTTTTAGAAGGTGGAACTATTAAATTTGCAGAGATTTCGGTGAGATCTTGGTTTGCCTCCAACATCTGCGTCCGCGACAGGTATTTTGAATAATCTTGCATTTTCAGTATGTTCTTATCAGTGAAGTCTTGCAAGAAAGAAGATTTGATTCTTGTAGCACAAGAATTGGCGAAAATATGCCGCCAACGGCAAAATCTGCGATCTAGAGGATAATTTTAACACGATGAGTACAAAAGTGATCCAGATTTTGTTAAAGGAATTTTGGAAATGCTGTAACGGACAGAAGTTACAAGAAGAATTTGAGTTGGAAAAATAAAACTGAATAAAACAAGAATTTGAGTTGGAAAAAAATAAAACTGAATAAAGAACAAGAATTTGAATTGGAAAAGATAAAGCTGAAAACAACAGCAAGAATTAGATTAGAAAGATGAAAATTAATAGTGAATTAGGAATTGACGAGAGTAAAACTGAAACCAAAAAACAAGGTATGATTCATCAACAAATTGAAACTAGCAATGCTAGAAAAATTCACTCTTCCCAAGCTACATCCTGACAGTTTGCGATGATTTAAAAGACTGGTTGCCTTTTGGAGCCAATTTGAGCATGTTGATAAAGATGATGATATTGCTCGAAAACAAATTCCAATATTTGGTCAAGCCACTGTCGTCGGTTCAAGAGCAGAGAGTAGTGGAAAGTTTCCACCAACAGGTGAAAATTATGTGAAAGCTGTTGACAGTTTGAAGGCTCGTTTTGGAAGAGAAGACCTTTGGTGAAGTTTATGTGGGGAGTTTGAAATTAATAATTTCTGTGCAGTCTAATCAAAAATTAGCCAACATTCCTTTACGATAAACTAGAATCTTATTTGCATCTTGAAACTCTGGGAGTTACAACAGATAGTCGCATCAATTCTTTACCCTATGGTCGAATCATGTTTTGACGAGAAATTCCTAAAGCTTGGAATAGAAGTCCTCACTCCAGTTCTGCAAATGATGCAAAGGAACGGTTGGAGAATTTGATGTTATTCCTCAGGGGTGAAGTGGAAGGAGAGGAAAGAATATTTTGGCGATGTCTGGTTGGTTTAACAAAAGGAGAGGATTAGATGCCCAGGAAAAAAAATATAACCTAGAAGCTCAAAGGCAAAATTCCAAGCTCATCCATGTTACTTGCATCCACCAGAACAACTGAAGTAAAGAAACCAAAATGCATATTTTGCGACAGCAAACATGTCAGTTCTGACTGTTTCAATGCTCAAAACTAACACTGGAAGAAAACAGAAGATAGTAAGGGACAAGAATTGTTGTTTCGCATGCCTTCTTCCTGGACATTCAGCTAGAAAATGTCGTAAGTTTTTAAAATGTCCTGTTTGTAGTAAAAACGTAAACTTTGATGTGTGATCAACTTCAGCTTTCAAGAATGCAAACCAAAAGAAGGAAGAGGAAGAAAATCCTTCAGGAAACGATGTGAACTTGTCAAATGTAAATCCAAATCAAAAGTATTTCTTCAAACCTTTAAGGCCAAACTTCTTCCAGTGATAGAGAGAAACAGTTCGTGTCTGTGTGATACTGGCTCGCAAAAGTCGTACATTTAAGAATATTGCAGAGGATGAAATATCCCGTTGGTGGCAAGAGACATAAAACATTCCTTGTTTGGCGGTGTTTCTACTAAGGAATGTAAACATAACTGACTAAGAATAAAGTTGAAGAAAACTAACAATGGGAATTTCACCTGCAATTTTGAAGTTTTGATCAAGCTATTATATGGAAAATGTACTACCTGTGAGTGAAGGCCCTTGGTTGGATGAGTTGAAGGCTTGGGTGTTATCTTAACAGATACCAACGTCTCTAGTGAACCTATACAAGTCCTCATTGGAGCAGATATTATGGGGAGCTTCATGACCGGCAAAAGAAGCTATTGTCCTCAGGTTTGAGTGCAGAACATCTTGGATGGACATTAATGGGAAAGTTCCACAAGTAAGTACGGAAAGAGTTAACTTAGCTAGACTGTAACATCATTGTTTGTGAAGGAAGCTTAGTACTGATCTTGAGACATGATGTTCTTGGAATCAAAGATCCCATGGAGAAAAGTCAAACAAGAGAGAACCTAAAACTAAGAGAACACTTTTAAAGAAACAGTGATATTCAATCAAGACAACCGTTAAAGTTTGTTTGCATGCATGATGATAGTTTTCCATTACCTGATAACTTCAACCTCAGCAAGAAAAGACTTGAAGTAACCACTGAAAACTTTCTTGTCTGGCAACTTGTAATGAATCAAATATGAAATTTTCAGGAAGCTGATGAAGGAATCATTGAAGAAGTTCCTCCAAATGAAGTAGTTTTGTATGGGAATTACTTACCTCATCTTACTGTAATAAAGAAGTAGCAGTACAACTCCCATTCGACCGGTATTTGACGCATCAGCAAATTACAAGGCCAACCCTCTTAAACCAGTGTTTACAGTGTGGGCCAAATCTTATTGAACTGATTCCGATATTTTGGCGCGTTTCAGAGTGAAAGAAATTTGGCCCACCGGATATTAGAAAGGCATTTTGAAATAAGTGTTTCAAAAAAGAGACTACCGCGTTTTCTTTGAGGAAGAATTTAGAAGAAAATAAACTAAAGGTGTTTCGTCATACGAGTTGTTTTGAGTGAAGAGTAGTCCGTTTCTACTTGCTTCAGTTATAGAGACACCATATTGAAGCTAGCAAAGGTTTTAATTCTGAATTTAAGAAGATACTAAAACAAAGCTTCTATGTGGATAATGTTGTAGTTTGGACAGTCACGAGGATCTAAAAATTTTATTTCCAAATCCACTCATGATGCTGTGCAAGGTGGTTTTGAACTCAGAGACTGGGAAAGCACAGAATGCAGACTGGTATGGTGGGAAACTCCTGTTTTAGGGATGAAATGGAATCGCCAATTGGATTCTCTGAGAGTTAATATGAGCTGGATGAATAAATTAAGCCTTGAGAAGATAACGAAGAGAATTATGCTGTCAGCAGCTCATAAAGTTTTTTGATCCAATTGGGTACACCGCTCCAATGCTTGCCCAAGTTAATGTTCAAAAGGCATGGAAAATGCCCATAGGATGGGATCCGAAATTACCGGAAATCTTAAAAGGAATTCTTACAGTGGTTTCAAGATCTAAAGATTCTAGAAGAAATTCATATTTCCAGATGGATAAATGTTACAGCAGAAAATTTGAAGCACTACTATTATCATACTTTTGTGACGCAACAAAGAGGCTTATGCTGCTGTGGTATTTTTGAGATTAGAAGAAGAAGGTTCTGTTAAACTGTCCTTCTGCTGCTAAATCTAGAATAGCTCCTTAAGAGGTGGTACAATACCGTATGGAACTGTTAGCTGCCTTGGTAGAACAGACTAACAAATTCAGTTATTGAAGCATTGAATTGGAAAGAAGTAAAATGCTACTACTGGAGCGATTCTACTACTGTCTCGCATGGATATCTAAGAGGAAAATTGGTCAGTATTTGTCCGAAATAGAGTACAGGAGATAAGAAACTGTCTTCTCCTTAGCAGAGGATCATGTGGTTGGAGAACTAAATCCACGAACACCATCTAGAGGCTGACAGCACACAACTTATGTCACTTAGATGGTGGGAGGGACCAAAATGGTTAACAGAACTTCCTCGACTTTGGCGGCATGGAATCTTAAATGAAGATACAAGGGACGAGATAGAAAAGGAAAAGTTAAAATCTATGAAATCGTTGGCTAACCTGAAAATTTGTGCCAGTGCAATAGAATCTATTCGTTCTTTTCTAAATACCAACAAATAGTACTTTAGTAGGTTGGATGTGATTTAAACATAATTTTCTCTGTACAAAAGAAGAAAGAACGCGAGGAGAATTCACCTCTTCAGAATTTCATACAGCAGTTGAAATTAGTTTTGATGATTCAACATGAATCTTTTGAAGGAAAGAAGACAAAAAATTAAAGGGTTTGCTGTTTTTGAGGGGATAAAATCTACTGAAGACACAAATGGTTAATAGAAGAGACAAGAAGACTTCCGAAAGCCAATGCTTCCCTCAAATCACGAAGTCGTACTGAAGCTCATAGAACATTATCATAAGAAGAATTTGCATTGCAGTCAAATTTTGCAAAATATCTTAAGAGGAAAAATTTTGGATTTTAAATGGGAGAAAAACAATACGCAAGGTCATCAAAGTGTGTAATTTGAAGCGATATTCTTCAAGAGGCTAAAGTTGATCGATTCATTACCTGAAAATCGTGTTCGAGATGCCGCTGTTTCCAAATCACAGGAGTAGATGCAGCCGGACCGTTATTCCTCAGGGCAATCAAGCGGTTCTACTCTTCACCTGCGCTGTTTACCGAGTTGTGCATCTGGAATATCACCAGTTTATCTACTGAAGCATTTTGATGGGTTTTAGGTTTTGTCACAAGACGCGGAAGATCTCAACTATTTTGATACGGCACCAATTTCGTTGTACCTGCCAATCTACTACATGGCTTGGATGGAATAAAATTATAAAACATGATGCTATCAACGCCATCGGAGTAACCCAACAGCTGCATGGTGGGAGGTGGTGGGAGAGACTAATCGAATATTGAAGGACCTCTTAAAGAGATCTTAGTTCAAGCACAGCTACTTTATGAAGAAATGTTAACAATTCTGTGCACTGTGAAGCGTTGATGAATTCCGACCCCTTGCCACGTGTCTGAAAGCGATCAGCTAGTACCAATATCTCCTTCTCATTCCTACAAGATATCAAAGAATGGAGTACACGGATATAGATGCTATAGACCAGCAACATCTAATCGAAGAATAAAATACCGCAAAATTTACAGAAGGACTTGCGGAACAGATTTAGAAACGAATATCTGGACTTCTGTGCAAGACAAAATGTAGATACGCGTAAACTTGCGGTTGGAGATGTTGTGTTGTGGTGCAGACAATTGCAAGGAATCAACTGGCCACTGGGACGAGTAACAGTATTGTTCATGGAAGGACGAGATTGTTCGACATCAAAATAAACGTCGCATTCGAAATTACTCGTCCAGTTCAACGCGTGTATCCTTTAGAGATTTCATCTGTTAGTGACTTTCTACCGCCAATGAGTAAATCACACAGTTGGTATAGACTCAGATGACAAGGAGCTTTTACAGAATGTAAAGGAAAGTTTCGAGTCAGGAAGAGAGTAAAAGTTCCAGAGAATTGAGAAATTAAAATTATTATTTATTTTCCTGATATGTCTTTTTTGTACTCTGTATTGTTTAGATTTATACCATTTATTATGCAAGATTGTATTTTGTTTTGAATTTATATTTATTGTTATATATATGTTGATTATGATACATAATCAACAGGTTGGGAGATGTTGGGTTCACCCAATTGAACTGTAAAAGCCCACATCCTGTATTTATATTTTAAGAGCTGTAACCTGGCATTCTCTACAGTTTTTTCCGATGTAAAATTCTAAAAAAGAATGCGTTTGTAATTCTTGAAGAACGCTTTTCTAAAAAATAAAAATGTCCGTAATTTTTATGCAAGTTATGTTTGATTTGAAAGATACTTTGCTGAGTCAGGGACTCAAAGTATGTTTATTTAACTCTTAGTATTAATATCTTGACCTTTTTTAGAAGGTGGAACTATTAAATTTAGCAGAGATTTCGGTGAGATCTTGGTTTGCTCCAACACACAATTAACATCTGATGTTCTCACAGTTTCCACAATCACACAACCAAGGATTACCAGTTGTCAAATAAACTTGAATTAATTAATTAAATCATGAAGCTTTAGATAGCAGTAATATTCTATGTTTGTGTAAATTAATTTGAAGTAAAAAGATTTTTTGTATGTTGCTAATTGCTTACATATAATTTTAATTAGTCCAAGAGCATTTACATTTTTTCAGGAGCATTGTCTATATATCGACAGTCCCACACCAAAACCTAGAAACTGCTATAGTTAATGAGACAGATTTCCAGTTTTAAGGCATGGTACCAACAATATACTCATAGAATCGATTGCTAGCCCATCACAGTGAATAACATTCAGCATCATTGATAAAATAGACTTCCTAATTTAATCTAGAGCAAATTATTTCAGTTTCTCATTCTGGTAATGGTTTTCACAGTTTGTCTTATATTACAACAATTATTATTTTATATATATGAGGGTCGCTTTTTTTCAACATCCAATTGAACCTCAAAACAAGCAGACTGGTAGTACGATGGTGGTGTTGCATGGTGGGCGATTGCGCATGTCTCTAACTATAACATCTGCTACTGCCGTCAATTTGCACCAAGTGAGAGTTAGGTAGTGTTATATGCTTTCTTCAAGCAGAAGGTTTGGTTTATGGAAAATGAGTAATGCAGCTATTTCTTATCAGACCTTATGACGATTGCAAAAAGCCATTCTGACTTCTGGAGTTGTACTCATTCATGACAAGGCCCACTTTCACAATGCTATTTTAACCCAGCAGCTTCTGGAACAGTTTAAATGGGACTTTGTCTGATCACCCAGCATCGACTTAACGACGAGTGATTTTCATCTCTCCCCTGAATTGAACAATTAGCTAGGAGGCCAAAGCTTCCAGATAAACGAGGATATTCAAAGCAAAGTTATGGGCCAACTCACATCACTGGCGGTAACGTTCTTCAAACAGGGGATCAGAAACCTCGTCTACCAATATGACAAATGCCTAAATCTTCTCAGCAATTATGTCAAAAAGCAACCATGTTCGAACATAACTTTTGGTAATAAATTCATTATGTCCTCTACTGGTGTCTTTTTTTATGGTCCATCGGAGATTGAAAAAAAACCCACCCTTGTATATATATAACATTAAAAAATTATATATGCTTAAATAATCTAGAGATTAAAATTATACAATTGGTTGATCATTAAAAAGTTCTCAGGCTAGATTACATGATTGGTTATATTAAGCTAAATTATCATAAATGCTAGAATCTAATGCGATTAAAACCACACAGTGAGCAAGGTATATGCCTGTAGGACTGATTATTAAGAAAATGTTATTATGTTTTGAAAATAAAAGTTATGCAATTTTTCACTTACCAAATAAATAAAATTTTACATAAGCCTTTACATTTAAGTGGACTAAGCAAACCCATTATATTAGATATTTAAATAATGGTTTTTTGGTATATCTATAATGCCTTTCTTTAGTTGTAAGGTAGGCCATTTGTGTAAACCAAATAACAGATTTTTGCAAGAAAAGTTTAATGTCTGATTTATACTTAGGATTGCAAATGAGGAAAAGTTTCTTCAAACAGATTTGCTAGAAAATATTCGTGGCAGGTACTGCAAATATAACTTTAAACCTATATTTATATAAAAAATGAATATTGATATAACAACTAGTGGAAAATGTAGCTGAAATCTAGAATCAGGTACAATTACTGAACCAACATAATAACATTAGCAGTTACCTTGTTTCTTGGCATAATATAACCAACGTGACATTTTGTGAAGAGGTGGATTATAAATTTTAATAAAGCAAATGTAAGTATTAAAAAGCTGGGAATTTCTTTAAAAATTGCACACTTATTTATCATTAATTTAGTTCATTTATTCCCTAAATAAACCTTTTCATCTGTGTGAATAAAATGAATGCCTATTTAAATATGATTCAATTTTACTTTGGAAAGTTTTCTGTTTGTTATATCAGTTCACACAATTTTTGAAACTATTCTTTTCATTGTTTTGGAGGAATCTTGGTGATTTTTTCTGCTACTATCGATATATGTCTTGCAAATATGTGTTACTTTTTTTTTTACGAAGTTTTGAAACTGAACCCGGAAATTTTGAAATAACCTTCAAGCAAAAAGTGGTAAAAATTCAGTATCAAAATATTTTACAGAAACTAATATAATATTATTATAAAATGTTCAGCAAGCAAGCTACGCTCATTAATATCAAGCATTTTTACAAATTATTATTTTTGGTACAATGAAATAAGATGACAGAAACATCTAACATCAATGCTATTCAAATATCTTAGAATAAAAATGAAGTTGGACACTGGTAATGTTTGAAATAAAATGTTTTTCATGCACACAAATTTTCAGTCACAAAATCAGATTGATTTGGATTATATTTATTTCTAGAGATTCAGGGTTATATCATTTTAGTCCGTAAAGGCTCCCATTTCTTTTCTGATTTAGAATAAGTGATTGATAAAACGGGGTTATGGTATTTTTAGCTGTAAAGGTTATGATTCCCGGCCCCGCATTCACAAAAAGTTCTAATTAATAAATGTCAACTTCTAGAATAAGTGTCAACATAGAAACGTCTTTGTCAACAAAACGATTGAATAAAGTTTTATGGGATTTTCAGCTACAAATGCTATTATCCCTTATTCATTCCAAAGTTCTTTTCAATCTACTTCAACTTCAAAAAAGAAAGGAAAATTGCCATCAAAAGATGGACTAAACTATTACCAAATGCCGATCTGATTCGGTCAAGTCAAAAAAGAAAAAAAGGCGCCCGCTAGTATTGATTGATTGATTGATTTGAGAGGTTTTTGGGAGGTTTGAGCTGAGAGATTTTGAGCTGGCTGCAAAGGTTATCATTCCCGTATTCACAAAAGGTTCAAATTTTAAAATGTCAAAAAACTTCAGGTTTTGGAGGAAAATATGAAGGTTCTGTTTATTTTCAAAGACTTTGCTTGTAAGTTCCTTAAATCTGTAGGTTGCTGAAGAAACAAGTCCAACGGGTCTATTCTGGTACTCCCGGTTTGGTTGGGAGACGTCACTTTTTCCGTTGTTAACGGCCGGGAAAAGTGACGCCTCCCAACCCAACCGCGGGTACCAGAATAGACCCCCAAGTTTGCTCCAGAGATGACCACGAATGGTTGAATACCTAGAGAAGTGACGTAAAATATGATCCAGATTGTTCATAACGTTGCATGAATTACACATTGGATTGTCTGAAGGATTAAATTTATCCAAAAAGCAGGGAGTTATTAATGTTTTGCTAACAATTCGGACGCAAATTATGTCTTCTCTTCTGTTCTTTGTTCATTTGGAAATGGACCTGATGTCTGGGATTTCTCCCAGTTCTTCGTAATATTTACTATCTCTTTAATTTCCTGAAGTTCTTTCCTTAGAGTTTTGCTTCACTATAGGAAAGAATATCTTCTGATGCAATCCAGTTAATGTATGGGCTATGTTCTGTAACTAATTTTGCGATAAAATCCAACTTCTCATTCCATGAAACTGTAGAGTGTCCTGGGATCCAAAGTAAAGTAATATGATTGTTTGTTAGAGATTTTTCCACTAACTTGTAAACAAGCTTGTGGATCACCGATGGAGATTTAAATGAAAAATTTTGTAAAGCTGAGGACTGAAAGACTGTCAAGTAATAAAAAGTAATGGCTTGTCTCAGTGGCGAATCCAGGCCCCCCCCCCCCTCCAGAGCTAAGTCAGAATTCTTGGTTTTATTTAAAATCACTACAACTGTTTTTTCTTAATTTCTTTTTTTGAAGAAACGTGACAACATTACTTTCTGGCTGGTCAGGTTCGAAAATTTTCCAAAAATTTTCCTACTTTTATAGTCATTTCACTTGTATTTGTAGCGTTGACGCGGTCAAAGACATCTTTTAGCTAGATATTTCACTGTATTTTGTATTAAATTATCGAAAATATTGTATCATACTTCATGATTCTTATTGCCAGGTGAAAATTAAGAGTTTTGGTTCACATAAGCCATGAGATTTGAAATTTTTGTCGGCGATACAAAATTTTTATGACCTCCGCCCCCCCCCCCCAACCCAAATCCTGGATTTGCCACTGGCTTGTCTGGAATAGCAAGATCGTCAATGGCCTCGCAAATGGCAAGAGCTTCCGCAGTAAAGATTGAATTGGTATGATGGATTCGAAAAGCAAATGAAGAAAATTCCGAGACTCCAGCAATTGAAGTTATCTTTTGAGATTTCGAAGCATCAGTTGCGATAATGAAATAAATGCTTGAAATCATTTCGCAAAGTTTCTTGAAACATGCCATTAAGGGGTCTATTCTGGTACCCCCCGGTGGGGGGGGGGGGTGGGGTGGGTTCCGGCCCGTAACCACGGGACCCCACCCCACCCCCCCCCCCACCGGGGGGTACCAGAATAGACCCCTAATACATGAATGCGGGAGAGATTTACTTTAGAAGCAGTATTTTGAAATGACAATAGAAACAGAATCATTTGGAAGCTGTAAAAACGTTGGTCTAGAAATCATATATTAATATATTATTTCCCAATTGATGTTAAGATCAGAAAGGTTTTTACCCAAAAGAATCTTATCCGGTTCTGTGAGAATGAGATTGAATTGATCCTAGTCTTTTTTTATAGATGGCTAAAAAGGAGTTGATTGATAATCATTAGTTATTACATTAATTATTTATTTGTTGATATTACTTATTGTATTAATACTTACTTGTTGAATATTATTGTTAATAAACATTTTTAATTTACGAACGTTGTTTCTTAAAAAAAAAACCGAAAACCGGTTATTTCAAAAGTCTGTCATTTCAAAAACCGGTTATTTTGAGCGGTTAAACCGCAGGTGAAAAAATATCCGAAAACCGTTTGTTTTTGCAATAACCGCCATCCCTAACAGTAACCCTCCAATTTATTCAATCGTCAAACCCTCTTCTAATTCGAGCGCCAAGTTCAAATCAGTTTCGTCTTCTCAACACAAAAGATCGGATTTCTGTGAAATCTTCCACCTCTTTTCGTTTGTAAGTTTATTAAACCGATTATTAAAGAAAAACTCATTAACACACATGCCTCACATACACGCATTAGACGCCGTAGCAAAGCAAGTATGGAAACCATTCCTCAGAAAGAAGCTCGTATTTTAAACTAGTCGTCTTCAGCATTGCTTGTTTGCCATACTATTGCATTTTTCTTCAAATGATTCAGAAAATTGGCGCCCAAATTTAAAGTTAAAAATAATAAATAATTTAATCGACCAGAACTTAATTGTTTGTTGTGCTTAGAAACTATTACAAACTGGGTATGTGTATTGTGAAGTTAAAATAAAAATGAAATTCAGTTCTGAAGTTAATATCCGAACGTCATTTCCCTGAGCTTTCCTGATTTTTCTCAGCTTGAGTAAAGAGTGCTTAATGCACATTCTGATGAAAAATGAAAATGTTGTGAATGCCTATTTGTGTCTGGAAATTAATACGAAAATAATATTGCGTATAAAGTAAGCAAAATAAACTTAAAGCATCTTCTATTAGTTTGAAACGCAGCATGCTCTGATATTTATTCATGTTACTTTTTTCTTCTTGAATTTCAAATAGTGTTTCATAGAAATAGGGACAGTGGCGCAGCGACCAGGAGAGGAAGAGGGTACAGATGCCCCGGGCGCCTGTCTTAGGGGGCGCCACTGAGGCAAGAAGTTAGTGCGTGCATGCCAATATTTAATGCCAAATGTGATGACGCGTCGAAAAAATAGTATCATACCCCGAGTACTATTTACCCTTGCTGAACCACTGATGACGATTGGGGGGCGAAATAATCACATATGCCCCGGCGCCATTCATCCAAGTCGTTACTAAATGCGGTACAAGAAAGGAAGCTGCTTCCGTTTCTTAAAACATAATGATTAAAAGTCGGGAAAAACTTCCTTATAGATTAACCAAATGGGTTGAAATGTAGAAGTTGGTACACACTCTTAAAACGTTGCCAAATCGCCAAAGCAAGACGTTGACCGCTGCATATCATTTGAGCCAAGTCGCCAAAGCCATACGCAGGGATTACCTGCATTAGCTTTGACGACTTGGCGCCATTTTAAGACTGTGTACCAACTTCTAGATTTCAACTATTAAACGAGCAACGTGTGACTAAAAGTTTGCTTATCGAGCATTTATAGGTAAAAACTATAATGTTACGCTTTCTTTTTATGTACCCTTCATTACGGTCAGTTAGAGTAAAGAAATATTTTACTACGTTTACATTTATACTTGAGATCACGTCAAGAAGTATACTCGTACAATTATAATAACAATGCTAGAAATACCTTCTGAGAGTTGACGATTTCGATAGTCAGCCGGATTTTACGGTGGCATTCTCCGATAATGTGGTAAGGAGGACTTTTGTCGCCTCTTGATTTCTTTTCGCACGGCAGAACTGTCCCATTGGCAGTTAGCTCTAGGCTTTGAAAGGCCTTCAAAAGCAGTGAGAAGACCATAAATTTCAAGAGAAACATATTGTTTGAGCTTATTTCTATCACATATTTATCTATCTATAAGTTAACACTTCCAAAATACTATAAATTGTATTTGAAATGTTTAGTTGTTTTCATGACAGTTTCTGATCGTTGAGAAAAGCAAAAACAATATAAATTAACGATTTTTCTTTAAATGATTCAAATATATAGAAATCCACATTAAATACATTTGAAAAACAGAGTTTGGTAAACTAATTTCATACTCTGCACAATAAATATTTTCGAAATAATCGTATTCGTTTATTTTATTTATTATATGCCACATTAAAAAAAAGAAAGAAACTTCTTAACTTTCCTTGCTTTAAAATTATAAAAATTAGATGCACGTGAACTAAAATTCTGTTTCCTTATTCAATTAGTTTTCTAGAAGTTATTAAAAATTTACTGGCAACGTTGAGTAAAATTATCTATTTAAGAAAGTTTTAAAAGTTTCCATGCGATGTCAAAATTTAATCGCGTGTATGAGTTCTTTGAATATATTTTTTATTTATTTTTCATCTCTTCTTCCTGTTTAGTCTTTTTTGTTTGTTTGTTTGGCTTTCAAGCTGGATATCAGCGTTTCTTTTGTTTCTCTTAACTTGTATTTTTTAAATAATCCAAATTATTTTCCAAAATTAACTTTTTCATCGTGACAATATACCGATTAATATTTTTTAAATTCATAATCTTAAAAAAATAGAAATTTTTAAAATACAGTTGATTGCATGATTTTTGTATCAAAATTATAACATGGAATATGTTAAGGGTATAAAATAAAATTATTGTATAATTCTCAATTTAAGAGACACAGAAAATAATAAAATGTTATGATACGGTAATGGTAACAGAGGGTCTATTACTGAGTTATTCTCGATACGAAGTATCATTACACCTCTAATTTAGAATAGTCCTTTTTACTCTAATAATAATTATTAATTCGAGTTAAAAGTTTAATTTGAGATTAAAAAAATGGGGAGCGAATTGCATTCATTGTTAAGATAAGCTTCTATATTAATATTTCTCTTGCGCGGCTCCCAAAAAACGCATTATTTAGGCAGGGGTGGCGCCAGTGGGGGGGGGGGGGGCCCCGGGGCCCGGGGCCCCACTGTCTGGGATGCTGTGCCTCCTCCGTCGGGGAAAGTTTTTGCACCCCGCCGCGGAAAATTTTTGTACAGGGTATTCAACTAGTTGATAAATAAAGACCTGACGAAAATTTGAGACCAATTTCATTACATTCGTCCCCCCGTACAGCAGGTCGTGCACCCCCTGTCGGGGAGACCGTACCCCCTGTCGGGCAGACAGTGTTACCCCGTCGGGCAAACTCTAACACCACTCCTGTATTTAGCTATAGGATTTGGCAACATATATAGTAATTAATGGATCACGTGATTTTACTTTCCAAACGTAAACAATTTTAAATCATGTCAAAAATTATGGTGTGGCTACCAAAATGAATTTCTTTTGGACGATTATTCGCCAAATATGGTAATAATCATTATTTTTATTTATTTATTTGGAGGGATTTTTAAACGTTAGCGCGCTTATGACGAGCTCTGCGATGAAACCGTTTCGTATTCTTAAGTCTTACCTTTTCTTTGTTAGTTTCAGTCGAATATTCAATTTATCATTTAAATCAGGGGTTCCCTAACTTTTTTCCCTCACTTACCCCTTGATTAGTAGGGGAAGGTGGTGTACCTTGGACATAAGTGTACCTTGAACATATGCCGATTTTAGCGCCATCTGTATAGATGTATAGAAAATGTTATATGTATTTTGTACACTTGCCACCAGAGGTCCCAGTGTACCTGAACTTATTTGTCAAGGTGCTCATTTGAATGAATGAATCCTGAAAAAGGAAATTGACCCATCAAAAGTAATTTTTTTCCTGTTGAATTTTGTGTTAATAGTTCCTAAACATACATAAATTACTTTATAGTAAAATGCCTAACTTATAAAGCACAGTTTTAGCTATAATAACATGTGTTAGAAATTATGTTAAGTCTAACCTCAATTTAGTAGTCAGCCATTTTCCATGAAATGGCCAAGTGGTGTACCTTGGACCATGCCCAAGTGGTGTACCTTGGTGCATGACCACTACATGGTCTACCACTTATGTTGTGGAAAAATGTGATGTAATGTGGAAGTTACCACATCCCGTGTTGACTGGAGGATCTGAAAGGCAGCTTCGGAAATTAACATTTGGAATTGACTTGTCTAATTACAATGTTGGTTAAGCCTACTCATAGGAATGAAACTGTTGCTGTAATAATTTTAAATTCGGTCTAATCTAAGACCTCATTAAGTAAAAGTGCTCATTAACATTTTTCTGTAGCTAAAATACCAATAAATGTTTATGTTCAAACTATTCGGTTAGATTTTTTAAATCTAGAAATAGCTGGTCCAAGGTACACCATACCCAGGACCAAGGTACACTACCCATGGTGTACCTTGGTCCTATTTGCACTTTTTTTTAAATTGTAAATAATGCACTGAAATACTTTTTTAAAAAAATCTACAAAAATATATGTTGTGTATAAAGGCCTAAAATATGAAAGAAAAATTGTTTTGTTACCTTTCTTTTAGTAATTATCCAATTAAAAATTAAAAAGTAAAAAAACACCACCTTCCCCTATTATAAAAATACTAATCAAGTATTTCGCGTACTCCCTCCTTTCATATACCTTCGTTTCCAACCATTGGTCTATCCAAAGAAGCTTTTATCAATAATGTTTAGGGCTTAGACAAGCTTAAGATTCAAAGGACTCGAATTAATAACATTTGCAGGACTTTTCTTCATTTCACATTTTATTCCATTTTTACGATAATGCACCCTTATGTTAATCACTTACGATTTCTTGTGTTCGCCATTACCGAATTTGAGTTCGCGTACCCCAGGGGTAAGCGTACCACAGGTTGGGAACATCTTATCTAAATGCTTGCAAAATAATAATAATAATAAAGACTTCAACAAACTTATTCTGTGCTGATTTAAGTTAAAGAACCGGAAGCAAATTTATTAAATTCAATCACAAATCTCTGTTTGTTAGAATGCACAGTGTCCTCATTAAAGCGAATGAAGCGAGTATGGTTTGCATTGCAAACCTAGGACCTAGGAGGATTTGCTAAGCAATTCTCCTGGGGGTTGGCGAGCGTTAGCAAGCAGGGGGCACGGCCCCCCAGTTTGGAGTATTTGAATAGAGATATGCTTACTAAAAACTGATTTTAAGGATATGAAAATTTAAGAAAATGGATATTTTTCTGATTCCCTATAAAGTTTTACACATTCGGTTTAATTTATGAATATTATGAAAATCAACTCTAACAAATATTGATGCGCAATTTTTAATAAAACTCGGGTAGTGTGCACCATTAGAAACATTATCCCGTTAATAAAAAATCCAATATTTTGAAATATGTTTGTAACAAACTGAAAAAAAAATCTTTTTTTTGTGTACTTAGTCGCATGAGAGCTATTAAAATATTCACAACGATTATTCACAATCTTGCTATTTTGTTGCACGCTTTTGCTAAATAAAGTAAAATAATTGTTAAAAAATTGTGTTTGAAAACTTTTGAAATTTTGTTGAAATTAAAGAAAACGTGCGCGGAAATAAAATTTGTATCACTGAAAAGCTCATTTATTAGATTTTAAAGTGATGTAAAAATGGTTTTTGTGCGATAATATGCTCCGAAGTTATTAAGAAAAAACGATAAAATTTCGATTAATTTTTAATTAATTAAAATTCTGGCTACAATTTTGAAAACCCTTTCTTAGAGAGCAGCTACTACCCAAGAAGTAACTACGTGCCGAATTTGGTAGCTCTAGGTCCAGCATTTTGAACGATATTTGCATCATACATCACACATCTACAGAAAATATGCCATTTAAAAACATTATCTATACTTATAAAAGGCAATGTTTGTGTGCCTGTGTGTGTGTATCTGCAATGTACAGACGAATTTATCGCACTTACAGCCATGAAATTTGGTACACAGGCAGTCGTGATGGTGACTGAATGCACTTCGAAGCCAGAATTTTAAAATTTAATCTAGAAAATTGTTTATTTAATATTTTGTGTTGTTTTGGGTGATTTTTCGCACGCATTTTTCAATAGCATGTCTTCGAATAATTGTGCGAAAAAAACAGTTACACCATCGAAAAGAACAAACGAGTATTGTTCTAATGAAGTTTGTTTCGTACGTCTAAAGTAATTTACTGAATTTTGAGAAATTTTTGAAAAATAGTCACTTTTATAGTAATTTTTAATAAGGATTTCTTCAAATTCTCGCATATGACGTTCTAACATCTCTATAATTTTCATTTTTTCATCTTATAACTGGAACGTTTCTGCCAGATTTAAAACAAGAACGGTTAAAATATCTTTTCTCGTTTTTTTAAATTAATTTTTCCTTGAACAGTTCAAACAGTCTTTGTGCTAGCGAGAGTTTCTCCGGACAATCCCAGAATGCATTGTTGCAATTTCATCGGCTGGTGCGTGACCTTCCTCGCAGCAGGTGACGTCATATGCTTTCATTACAATCCGATTCCTTCCGGCAGGTGACGTCATTACATTCGCATCATCGTCATCTCAATAATATATGCATTTCTGTTCTGTTAATGTCATTATCGCAAAGAAAAATAAGCGCGGTAAAATCAATAATATGCATCTTTGTTCTGATTTTGTTTTCAAAACATTTTGGGGCCTTGTGGGCATTTCTCCACCATTTTGTTGAAGTCCTGAGTCCACGGGCAGCGCCGTGCGCGTGCTGCTAGTCATCTATAAATTTAAAATTATAATATTATTATATCTTATATATTAAAATTCGAACGTCAACAGACGTATGTATGAATGTATGTGCTTCTATCTTCTCACGAACCACTGAATCCTGAAACTAGGCGCAAGTACCAAAAGATGGAAAAATAATCCAAGGAATCCATTTCGACTATTTAAATTCCGAAATTGTAATTAGTTAAAAAGATATTAATTAAAAACTTAATATTGATTGATTCTCCCGTGCTGCCATCTATCGACAGCTCCTATAACTATCCGTCACATCGGTTGTTCTTGCATCTGGTTTGTATAAAAGGTTTTCTTTTTTTCCTTTTTAGGGAGCTTCCGCGTTTTGGAGTTTTTATTTATAAAAATCGGGGAAAAAATCGTTTTCCTACATCTTTCTTTCTTTTTTTTGTGGTACGGTGTTTCGCAACATTTACGTTTGTTGGGAGAAAATATTTATTCATTTTTATCCGTTGTTTTTCCATTATTATTCAAAAACGGGCAAGACGAAAATATATGTTTCTGGTGTTTAATTTATCAGTTTGGTGTACTAATAAATTGTTTATCGTTTCTGTTTTTTACTTCGCTTTATTTTTTCTTTTGCAAAACAAATATCATACTAATCTGTTTTAATTTATAAGCATAAGAATTATAGCATTTTCATTCAAACCAAACTGCTTTAAGGTAGTAAAAAGGCTAGAACTGAAAGTTTTGATCCAACAAGAGAGGATTCAAAACAGATTTACGTTTGTTGGGGAAGCTTAGTGACAATATTTGTAGGGAAAAAAACAGAGGTGGGCATATGAAAAAATGTGGATTCCGAGAAACGCTGGGTTATTAACTATAAGGTAATTAAAAGGTTGGATTTAAAAATTGTAATTAAACAATATAGGATTCAAAGGATTTTTTTACGTTTTGGGAGGTACGTAACGTTTACGTTACCGACAATATGTGTAGAAAAACTAAACCGGAGGCGGGCATATAAAAATTAGTAATTAAAAGACTAGATTTGAAAGAATATTTATATTTGTTGGGGAAAGTAAGTGACAATATTTGTTGAAAAAAAAAACGGAGCCTGGCATATAAAAAAATATGGATCCCAAGGCCTCACGTGATCTCACTTCTCTCCGCCCGGGAATATCCCATTATTCAAGATTGCCCGTGCAACGCCGGGCCATGCAGCTAATCTATATATTAAAATAATTGACAAAACCAAAGAACCAATCCCCAGCCTCAACCACTGGACTGATTTCGTGTGAATCAGTGTGTTTCGTGTTCATACGAAAGTTTATGACTCCTAGATATGTCATCAACCTTTCAGCTCAGCACCCTCCATTTTCAAGAGAAATCGAAAAAACATTACTTCACTATACATTTTTGTGGGGGGAAAACCTTGGCAGCGTCCCCCAGACCCACTGGATCGATTTCAGCAATTTTCATTTCATATGAAAGATATGTTATCAGTGGTCGCCTGCCATCCACCACCCTCCATTTTCAAGGTATATCACAAAATAAAACTTTGGCAGAGCCCCTCAGCCTCTACAATCGCCAATTCGCCAAGTTACAAGCAGAACCACAGGCTACTAATATTACGGGTGAATATCTGGTCGCTGAAGGCGTCTAGTTTTAAAATTAATTTCTAATTTTTAGTACACTAATAAAATATGTTTTTCAAAAATATTGCGATTATTAGTAAATGGAAGGTATTTTGTTCTACTGTTAATGCTTTGAATTAATTGCACACTGGATATATCAAACGATTCACAATTTTTAAGTTTTAATTCGTAGGTTTACTTTTGATTGAACTAAATGTTATAAAGCAAGGAATGCAGCAATTCGCTTGATAACTGCCATCCTGTAGTTCCGATAATAATCGCAAACATATATAATGTTTAAGTTTTAATGATGCTTCCACTGCCAGAAAGGAAGGCCTGCAGTGAAAACTATTTTACAGAGAAAACATTTAACAAGTCTTCCTTTGCTCTCATTCTGTGCAGATATTTGGAATTCGCAATAGGGTTTCTTGCAATCCTGTGCAAACCTTCGCAATAAAGTTAAACAAGAAAGAATTTTATATAAACTGACAGGTGATTTTATTCTTATGAGAATTATGTATTCTGAGGTAATTTTAATTTCTTTTGCCGGACACATTGAAAAGTCGATTTTCGGCCAAAAATGACTTTTTTTTTATTTTGCTTTACTAGATTGCCCATTTATTAGCGTTTATAAAAATATTTCCTTTTGTCCCTATGCTAATTAAAATATGATAAGAATTGTTTTATCAGAACCGGAAAACCGGAAGTTGGCATATAAATAACCGGAAGTTGGTATTATAGAGACAAAATCCGATCAAAAATTCTTTTAAACTGCACAGGGTGGTCATAAATTGTTGGACCCATTTCAAAAATTAATATTAGAAAAAACCATATAATGTAGTAACTTCGGATTTTTTCTTTTAAATGAGAGAGTGTTTAAAACAGTTTTTTTCCAAATTGGTAACACGCCGTTACGGCGCTCTAAATCTGCTGTAGCGAGAGATTTCCAGCTCAAGTGTCAAAATGGCTACAGAGCAGCAGAAGGCACACCTGACACGTCTCTGGTTCACGAAAGCCGATCAGAGTACAGAAATTGCCAGTTTCCAAATAAGACTCCAAGCTTTGGTATGAGCAATTGAAGGAAACAGGAAATATGCGTCAGGAGAAGAAAAAAAAAAAAAAAAAAAAAAAACAGAATGAAAACGAAGAAAGAAAACAGAAAATGAATCAATAAAAAGGAGATGCGCAAGTTGGGGATGTTTCTGAACAGTCCTCATTAGCATTAAAATTCTCTCACTGCGCAACATCTGAGCGACGCTTCCTGCCATTGAGTTTGGTGGTGGCTTGGGCTGCAATCTCTGCAGTTCTTTGCCTACTTTTAGATGCACCTTTTTTTCCTCCCTCCCATCTGAGGGTGGCCTTCGCTATCTTGATTTTTTGTTTTGCTTTACGCTTGTTCTCGTTCGCTTCTCGATATGGTTTCCCTTTCAATTTCTCCGGTGGAAACCAATCTTCTTTAATACATATTAGTTTTCTTTTATTAGAAGTCACTCGTCAAAAACAGATCCGTTGATAATTTTCTAAAATACAATTAGAATAATTACAATTACAAATTTTGGGCTATTTAAAAGTAAACTGGTTTTTTTTAAAAAAATTATATTTTAATTGTATTATCTTGAGATTTTTTTCAGCACTGCTCGTTTCTGATCTGAGGAGCCGCCATTGCCTCTAGCGTGTCTGATGTTCTTGTAAATGTCCTCTAAAAACAATACATGTGATATTTTAATTTTCTTAAATCATTTTTAACGACACCTCATTTTTAATTACTTCTACTTCCATCGTCATAAGCGCACTCCGACTTTCATTTCGAGTCACGAGTCTTTCCGCGAAAATTCCCTTCTCAGGGTACTTAAACTTTCTGCGCATTCCTATCTGCTTTTTTGATTCAAGCATGTAAGCTGACAACAACATCGCGCCTCTCGGGCGTTATCTCTTTAATTCTGGTCATGGATAATAGCAAATTATGATTCTTTTCCGTACTGCAAATTAACCTAACTTATCCTCAATGATGGAATAAAGACGATTAAGCCAAGTATTGTTTCTTCCCTGACCAAAATGGATTATACTTAACCTCTAAAGCCTGATCTTACATATATATATATATCTATACTTATAAAAGGCAATGTTTGTGTGTGTGTGTGTGTGCGTGTGTGTGTTTGTCGGCGATGTCCAGACGAATCTATCGCACTTACAGCCATGAAATTTGGTACACAGGTAGTCGTAATGGTGACTGAATGCACCTCGAAGCCGAAATTTTAAATTTTAATCTAGAATTTTTTTTATTTAATGTTTTGTGTTGTTTTGGTTGATTTTTCGCACTAATTTCTCAATAGAATAGTTACGAATAAGTTTACGATAAAAATATATACACCATCGGAAAGAGCATGCGATTTCCGTTCTAATGAAGTTAGTTTTGAATTTCTAACGTAATTTACTGAATTTTGAGAATTTTTTAAAAAATTGTCACTTTCTCCTTATATTTTTAACTGTCAATGTTTTTTTCCCTCGCATCCAACGTTCTAATAAACCTATGATTTTCAGTTTTTTTATGGTAACAACAGAGGTATTTATCTCTCATTTA
>BGPR01000614.1:380823-396470 GCA_013235015.1 Araneus ventricosus | reverse complement strand
TCTCCCGCCATCCACCACCCTCCATTTTCAAGGTATACAAAATAAAATTTGCAGAGCCCTCAGCCTCTACAATCGCCATGCCAGTTACAAGCAGAACCATGCGGCTACAACATTACGGGTGAATATCTGGTCGCTGAAGTGCTCAGTTTTAAAATTAATTTCTAATTTTTAGTACACTAATAAAATATGTTTTTCAAAAATATTGATTATTAGTAAATGGAAGGTATTTGTTCTACTTTAATGCTTTGAATTAATTGACACTGGATATATCAAACGATTCACAATTTTTAAGTTTTAATTGTAGGGTTTCTTTTGATTGAACTAAATGTTATAAAGCAAGGAATGGCACTGTTGATAACCACCTGTAGTTCCGATAATAATCGCAAACATATATAATGTTTAGTTTTAATGATGCTTCCCAGAAAGGGAAGGCCTGCAGTGAAAACTATTTTTCGAGAAAACATTTAACAAGTCTTCCTTGCTCTCATTCTGTGCAGATATTTGATCCTGCAATAGGTTTCTAATCCCAGCAAACTTCGCACAATTAAAACAAGAAAGAATTTATATAAACGACAGTGATTTATTCTTATGAGAATATGTATTCTGAGTAATTTTAATTTCTTTTCGACACATTGAAAAGTCGATTTTCGGCCAAAATGACTTTTTTTTTTATTTTGCTTTACTAGATTGCCCATTTATTAGCGTTTATAAAAATATTTCTTTGTCCGCATGCTAATTATATGATAAGAATTGTTTTATCAGAACGAAACCAAGTTGGCATATAAATAACCGGAAGTTGGTATTATAGAGACAAAATCCGACTCAAAAATTTTTTAACACAGGGTGGTCAAAATTGTTGGACACATTGTAAAATTAATATTAGAAAAACCATAAATAGTAATCTCGGATTTTTCTTTTAAATGAGAGAGTGTTTAAAACAGTTTTTTTCCAATTGTAACGACAGTTACGGTTGCTCTAAATCTGCTGTAGAGAGATTTCCAGCCTGTGTCAAAATGGCTACAGAGCAGCAGAAGCGCACACCTGACACGTCTCTGGTTCACGAAAGCCGATCAGAGGCTGTGAAATTCGCTAGTTTCCATAAGACTCCAAGCTTGTATGAGCAATTGAAGGAAACAGGAAATATAGCCAGGAGAAGAAAAAAAAAAAAAAAAAAAGAAAACGAAGAAAAACGAAAAACAGAATGAACAATAATAAAAGGAGGCAAGTTGGGATGTTTTAACAGTCCATTAGCATTTACTTCACTGCGCAACATCTAGCGAGCTCCTGCCATGAGTTTGTGGTGGCTTGGCTGCACATCTCTGCAGTTCTTGCCTACTTAGATCCTTTTTTTTTCCTCCCTCCCATCTGAGGGTTTGTCTTGATTTTTTGTTTTGCTTTACGCTGTTCTCGTTCGTTTCGATATGTTTTCACTTCCTCTCCGGTGAACCATCTTCTTAATACATATTAGTTTTCTTTTATTAGAAGCCTGTAAAAACAGATCTCGTTGATAATTTTTCAATACAATAGAATACCATACTAATCATAAATTTTGGGCTATTTAAAGTAATGGTTTTTTTTTAAAAATTATATTTTAATTGTATATCTTGAGATTTTTTTTCAGCACTGCTCGTTTCTGATCTGAGGAGCCCCATTGCCTCTAGCGTGTCTATGTTCTTTGTAAATGTCCTCTAAAAAACATACATGTGATATTTTAATTTTCTTAAATCATTTTTAACGACACCTCATTTTTTACATTTACTTCCATCTCATAAGTGCACCTGACTTCTCATCTTCTGAGTCACTGAGTCTTTCCGCGAAAATTCCCTCTCAGGGTACTAAACTTTCTGCGCATTCCTATCTGCTTTTTTTTTTTGATGCATGTGCTGACAACATATCGCGCTCTCGGCGTTATCTCTTAATTCTGTCATGGATAATAGCAAATTATGATTCTTTCCGTACTGCAAATTAACCTAACTTATCCTCAATGATGGAATAAAGACGATTAAGCCAGTATTGTTTCTCTTCCCTGACCAAGGATTATACTTAACCCTAAAGCCTGGATCTTACATATATATATATATCTATACTTATAAAAGGCAATGTTTGTGTGTGTGTGTGTGTGCGTGTGTGTGTTTGTCGGCGATGTCCAGACGAATCTATCGCACTTACAGCCATGAAATTTGGTACACAGGTAGTCGTAATGGTGACTGAATGCACCTCGAAGCCGAAATTTTAAATTTTAATCTAGAATTTTTTTTATTTAATGTTTTGTGTTGTTTTGGTTGATTTTTCGCACTAATTTCTCAATAGAATAGTTACGAATAAGTTTACGATAAAAATATATACACCATCGGAAAGAGCATGCGATTTCCGTTCTAATGAAGTTAGTTTTGAATTTCTAACGTAATTTACTGAATTTTGAGAATTTTTTAAAAAATTGTCACTTTCTCCTTATATTTTTAACTGTCAATGTTTTTTTCCCTCGCATCCAACGTTCTAATAAACCTATGATTTTCAGTTTTTTTATGGTAACAACAGAGGTATTTATCTCTCATTTAAAACAAGAACGGTTAAAATATCTTTGTTCGTTCGTTTTTAATAATTTTTTTTCTTAAAGGGTTAAAAAAATTCTTTTCGAATGAAGTTCTTTCTCCGGAACGGTGAGTTTCTCCCTGGCTAAGGGTAGCGCCATCTGTTGGAATTATTCTCTCCTCAATTTTTAGCATGTTTTGCTAGGAATAATTTGAAATCATGTCGTTGGACGCAAGGGTTTAGTCGTAAATTAAGCAGTGCTGGAAGATTCTGACATGGGTGATAAGTTGGCTTTGAACTTCTAACGTAATTCGCTGAATTATGAGAGAATTTTTTTCGTGATGATCTAAAAGAGTTTCTTTACCATCTGCGTAAAATGTGCCATAGCTTTTCACGCAAGCTCCAGGGGGGTGACGAAGGGGGTACTGTCGTGACCTTGAAACGTCACGGTACTGTGGTTTGAGACTGTATTGCATCAGCATAACTTAGATACACCATTGCTGTATATTAAAGATTTTCACGTTGCAATTTTTTTTTTTATTATTGTTTTGGAATAACGTACTCTGTACTGCTTTTCTACATGTCATTATCGCGGGAAAATCAATGTGTATCTTTTGTTTTGATTTTGTTTCAAAACTTTTTCGTGTTATTGTGGGCGATTTTTTTTTCATGTTTTTGAAGTCCTGATTCCACGAGCAACGCCGTGCGCGTTCTGCTAGTATATATATATAACTTCTGTTTTGTTTGGATGTTGATCAAATCCCGTGCAGCGTTCTGTTCAAGCCAGGTATTCTGAAACTTAGTACCCAAAAAGAAAATATAAAATGAAAGAATAAGGATGTATAGTAATAGGATGTACTTTAATGCTGCAGTCCTTATATAGATTATAGTTATAATCAAGTTTTTTACTCCGATTAATCTACGTAATACAGGGCCTACACAGAGCCGAATAATACCATAATACTTGCTAGAAAATTTTTCAGAGAACACGTTTCTTTCGTTTCTGAAGCTTGAGCAACCAAGCCTCCTTACATAAAAACCATTTTCATTCACAAACAAATCTTCAATTCTTTTTCCATTAGAACAAATCTCATAATCTCAATGGGATTTTTGAAGACTCTTTTCTTTACAACAATGCACAGAGGGATCAATAGAGTCTGGAGATTATGCTTTCTATGTGAAAACATTTTGAGAAAAATTATACAACGATTTTTTTTCTAACCAGGCAGATTAAATAAAGCAAGGTTCGAGGAAAAAATTCGAATGTTTTCGTAAAGAATTCTTTTAGCGAAAACAAAGGATTTATTCTTCTAGGGTAGGTTCATGTGAAAAAGATTTTGCAAAATCTTGTATTTTTTTTCTCTTTTTGTTTTGATTTCAGGATATTTTTTATCATTATAGACTCAAAAACTAAAGATTAAATTATTTATAACAGCTTAAGTATTTTTTGATTTATTCATATAAATTTATATTTCATATTGAAACCACTGTATTTTCCTTATTTCTTGGGAATGAATATAACTATGCTTCATACGCGGCAATGCTAAGAGTATTTGAAATAAAATTAATTCTTGTTTAATCGCAAGCTTATCGCTTTATTTTATTATTATCATTATTACGGTAACAGGAGGATTGCCCAGTGTCTGTAACCCCCTCCCCCCTCTCCCGGCCAACAGCCTCTGTGCGGTTGTTGGACTCGGTGACTTCACCGCTTAATCAACCACCAGCTAAACTTAAAAAGTTACGTAACAAAGATGAAGAAATGAAATTAATAATTGTGACTTCAGTATTATTTATACATGTATTTAAAATACACTTTAAGGCTTCATATTTTATCAAAGATCATACCAATTAGATGCCGAAATACAACTGTAAACCATTCTGAAAACAAACGGATCCATTTTATAATCCCGCTAAAACCACTAAATGAAGCCTTGTATTTGTAGTGTAACGTATCAGAATATCAGCTGTTCTAGTTCCTTGCACCTTATTGGCTGCAAGAATATTCTGATTGATCCCAGAATTCCATTTCTGACGAATGCAAAAAGAACATTCTTATAAGGGTATTGAAGAACGTATTTGTATTGAAGAACGATACTAGTGATTATCGTCTCGTTGTAACGTCTAATTTAGTGTTGGTATGTTGAACGTAAATAAATATATATTTTTATAATTTCATTATTCATAACCACTTTCATCACACTAAAAAACTGCCACAAAATAATACCAAAATGACATAGATCTTCTGTCATTTATGGACGAGAAAAGCAATTTTTATTTTATAATTTTAAAACACAATGGATTTAAAGTTGGACAAATTCTGAAAAGAATAATACCAAATGCATATGCGTAGGACTTAAAATAAGCTCAGTATAATGTATTTCATAAAAACACAGCAGACTCCAGCTTATCTTTTTATACAGGAGAAAAATCAGTAATTCTTTCCCACCAAGCTGTACGCCGGGTTCATCACATGTTTAGTACAGCATACTAAGATTGAGATGAGACTTGTCATTTACATTTTTCATTTGTGAAAAACAGTGAAAATATCGTTTTGGTCCTCAAGTGATTCTCATCGTTAACCTGGGGATGTTTCTACCATTTTCTGTGAAATAAGCTTATTATGTACATCATTTTCACATACGGAACTGAATTATTAAGTTATTGAGTTGAATCTTTGATGCATGAAATTTAAAACTCATTCTTCTCTAAGAGAATCAGAATGGTAAAGGATGCTGAAAATTATAGAAAATGTAATCTGTTTTATAAAACACAAAAAATAGTCAATTCAATAAATTTTGTCATTTTCCAGAATTGTCGTAAATGAAGAAGACAATTGAGGAATTCCATTTTTGTCTACCATTAATGCTCGTGTCAGAAAAGCGTGAATTATTAGTAAAACGCATGACACTATGCGACATTAAAGAATGCAATAAAACACAAACAGAGAGAGACATTCTAATTTTGTTCCATTTTCTCTCTTGTTGATTGAACTAGAACATTTCTATTTGCAGCTCGTGATCTGGCATGGAGTTCGATTTTCACACCTTTCTTTTTTTATTTCCTTTTTATTTTTCATTCTCTTTTTTTCTTTCTTAACACCCTGTCTATTTTATTCGGTTACTCATGCAGATTTTGTAAAGGAATGCAAACAGCGAACTGATTGAAGAACGAATTTTCTCCCAATCGAATAAATTTCCGTTCGACAGTGAGCAAATATTTCTCATGCCCGAGCTGTCATTCGAGGGTTCCGAAACGGGTCGCAAGCACTTTTCGTGCGTTTTTGTTCAAACTGAAGAGGGTTTTTGTCGTTCTCTCTATTCTTTCGTTATTTATCTTTTTCTCTCCGCTTTTTATTCACTGTAAGTGTAAAGTTTCCCCTGCTCTTATTCCAAAAGAGCTTCCTATCTCATTAAGCAGAAGATAAATTTAGAAAACTCTGATATGGTTTTCGATGAGTAAAATAATAGGATGAAACAATTTATAAATAAAATCATTCATTGAAGAGCTTGGAAAACATTTTTATGTGTAAAGGAGGGAAAAGTAATTTAAAGGAAGAAGAGAATGAAGCGCCGAGTTAAAACGAAAAAGTAAATGAACTCTGAAAACACGAGTTGCATTGAATGTATCAATAATCGTTCATTGTTGAAGAATTTTAAACAACTAACTGAAATGACTAACTCAGATTTAATTTGTTGAAAAGGGGAAAAAAATTCGACAAGAGGCTGTCTCTCCAAAACGGCCGCTGGGATTGAGGGGCGTAGACTTACTTACCTTACTCAACTGTGACTAAAGTTGTTCTATGTAACTAAAGTAGCTCCATGGGACTTTGACCTACGACTTATACTCTATGACCTTTCTCTGTTAAATGAAATTAAAACCAATTCAACTAAATTATAGCAATGGAAAGGACAGCTCAATTAACTCAACACTTGTTAATAATAATTAATTAAGGACAGTTAATTAATCGATTACTCAGTTGTGACTTTCTGTGACTAAAGTAGCTCTATGTGACTTTTACTTATGCTCTATGACCTTTCTCTGTTAAATGAATTAATCTGAATAAATTAATTAATCTAAAATGAATTAATTATTAATCTGTTAAAATCCTATTAATATACCGCCCACAACCGATGCGTGCAAAGTTCTTCGTGATTTTCACCAACTTTGCAACTCGACTGTAACTAAACCAAAATTACAAATTCTAAAATTCTTTTTACAATCTTCAATGTCTACCTTTCTCTCTTAAATTAAATTAAAACCAATCCTCTATGTTATTTGGTTGCGGAGCTATAAGCGTTTAAAAATACCACGAAAAGCGTCATAATTTTTTCCTTTTCCGACACACCATTAGACCACTATGGAGAGACTAAGTCTACGTCGAAGCATCTTTCAATGAATTCCATCGCCTGAAAACAAAAGAATTTAATGAACAATATTAAAAATGATAACATTTTGTTCCTATTTCTATGTTTTCAGTTAGTAAAACATAATTTTTTCAGCATCTGGAAAAACATTTATCAATGAAGAGAGCATTGTACAATAACTGCAACCTACTAAGCAACCGATTAGTATCTTTGTATATAAAAGGCAAATACCATGACTCACTCATCACGAAATCTCCCAAACCACTGGGACTAGAAACTTGAAATTTGGCAGCCGGTTGCTTCTTAGTAGGTGCTCACTAAGAAAGGATTTTTGGAAATTTTAATTAGAATTTAAATTATTTGAAAATTACCTTAAATTTTAACGTTTTTCTTGAATAACTTTGGATCCTATTATCGCAAAAAAACCATTTTTACATCATCATAAAGATAAAAAAAATTAGCTTTTCAATGGCACCGATATTATTTCCATGCGACATTTTGTTCAAATTTAATTAATGTTTCAAAATGTTTTAAAACATGAATTGTAACAATGTTTTTATTGTTGTAAATAAAATTCAAACTATCTCATTATTCCAGCAAATCTTTTATTCACGCGCTTTTGCATTTGGTAGTATAAATTGTTTTCTTGGGAAATTGACTCCAAAGCAGAATTTTCACTTTAATATTCATTGCATTGCTGAAATACTTTATTGCACCTACTTCAATGTAATATTTTCTTTAACACATGGCAACATTTCAGTTTTTTTTTGTATTCAAGCATTTAATCTCGTGCTTTCCTATCATTTTAAAGTTATGAGGTATGAAAACGCTTTTAAATTTTTGTATATTGTATGATAGGTACGTTTTTATTTAAGTTTTGGTTAGGCTTAAGTGTAGAGTTTTGCCGGTCGGGCTTTCGCGACTATATTCAGGGTTAATCATTCTACAAATGAGTGATAGATGAGTTGAGTGAGAGTTATTTCAAATGCAATATTTAAGTTTCGTTATCTGTTATGAATAATACAGAATTGTATCGCTGGCATTTTAAAGTTTACGTCTTTAAATATTTTACTATCTGACAAATACAATAAAATATTCACTTTTTTATTTATCTTCCCTGAGTTATCGTGGATGAAACTGCGCCAGGGAATGCTTTAATTAATGTGAAATACAAAAATAGAAACTAATATAAACGGGCGAAGCAGCTGGTCTCCGAAGGTGGCTAGTTATGTAATAACCACACAATTTTAGAAGCATGCACTGTTACATATTTTTCTGTCATATTTTGCGAAAACAGGTTCATCTGAATGTGTATATTTTGGTGTTGGTTCTCGGTTGTATAACAGCGTCCATTTAAAAGGCTAACCGCTGATTTTTCTGATAAATAGTGGATTAGCTGAGAATTTAAGATATGAAAATATTTGAAATGCATTTGAAAGTAAAATGGAAATATCGAAGTTTAATAACAAAAAATGCACTGTTATACTTTACACTACGAGCACTTAGAGATACTTTACACTACAAGTACATCTTCTGTCATTTATGGGCGAGTAAAGCAATTTTTATTTTATAATTTTAAAACACAATAAAAAGAGATGAATTATCTGAGAATTTAAGATATGTCAATATTTGAAATACATTTGAAAGTAAAATGGAAATATCAAAGTTTAATAACAAAAAATATGGAGATAGAAATGACAGCATGAAACTCTCGATTTTAGCTCTTAAATTAACAACTCAGAAATTCAACAGGAGAAAAAGGCGGTAGGCAGACCGAGAGTCTGTGAAAACGATGAAAATGAAACATCAAAAGGACAAATAAACTTGAATGACCGCATTCTTTGGATACTCATATATATCGTCTGCCTTTAGAGTCAGCCGAATTGAATCAGGAGTTCGACTGGACAGTTAGAACATAGTCAATGCAGCATACACTTCACAGTATCGACCTGAAAACCCTCGTGGGGTCCACTTCTCATTCCACTCCACCACTCTCAGCATATGGACTAGAAAAATTCTGGGATTGGAAGCAAGTAGCATGGATTGATTGGTCTCTTTTCCACAAGTAAGGATATGGCACCACATCCATAAAGTTGGAGAAACAGTGTACCAGATTGGAACTGCACTGATACCCACCAAAATTTTATACAAAATAAAAGACATAGAATTTAACAGGTAAACATTGAGAAACTGGATCGTAGAACACAGGTGAGTCAAAGTGGCGGCTCATTAATTATGTGAGGTGTTTTTCTCTTGGAGGACGTTTGGCCACTACGTATGATTTAGCGTGCAACAGGCCCCATACACGGCGGATCTTCGGTAGAATCGGGTTTCGAACCTGCGACCCACCGGTCCCTAGGTCGAGACCTTACCACTAGGCCACCGCGGCCATACTGTACGGGTGGAAATAGATCCAGCCAGAAAGCGAACTGCTCCTGTCACAGGTTCCGATTGAGGAGCATTCCGCTGAATTCTTCGTGCTGAAAGAGCCACCAAAAATCCTGGACTTAAATCCACTCGACATCTTTGGAAGGCTGCGCAAGAACTTCATCCACCATCAACGTCGATAAATGATTTATGAGAAATTCTAGAGAAGTTTAGCAGGTAATACCTCCGGAACTCTATCACATATTAACGAGTCCGCGCTTCATTGTATGGTGGTATCAAGGACAGGGGGACAGAAAACTCAATAATAATCAGATATCCTTAATTCAGCGGCACTTCAGTATAGAATAAAAATAATTGCCATACCATGATAACTGATATATGAAAAGATGTTCCAAGTCACATTTCATTTACATTCTTTCAGAACGTTCGTTCGCGAATTCGTCCACACAACTTTCAATAAATTTCAGATTTCAAGGAATTATTTCCTTCCTTTCTTTTCTCTTTTTTTTGTATCCGTTCTGGTTATGGTGTTTAATAGATACGCTTGATTTTTTCTTTTTTATACAATGATTTAGTTTTCACCGAAGAATTACTCTGTGAACATAAAAGTTAAATGAACCATTTTTTGGACCCATCATTGAAACTTCCAGGATGTCATATGGTTATAAGTTTTTTTTACTCACAATTTTACAAGAAATGTCTTTTTTTATAAACTATAAACACTTTTATCTATTTATTTGACTAATGAAGGGTTACTTTCTTGAGACGCGAATTTGATAGTAGCGTGTTTGGTTTTATTTCTGCCTTGCCTGACTAAATGTTTTAAACTTTTAATCATCTTTAATAAAATTAAGTTTTCTACGGCTAAGTTTTGTTAATTTGAAAACCTCTCAAGCTTTTCACTTTTTAGTGGCAGTACAGAGTTCTTTTACTTTCCGTTACGTCATTTATTGCTGAACAATTTCAGTTCATCATCTTGATTTGTTATGCTCTGGAATATTTAATTCAAGTTTTTCGTTATGTATAGTTTATGTGCATTCGTTAATCATCTGCTTTTAATTATAATTCTCATTATGCAATCCATCTCTTATGCTGCATGTATTTACAAAAAAAATCAAGCAAATCCTATAATCAACGAGGCTCTGTCCCGTATGTGAGTGGTTGTAGATCTGTCATGTTTCAAACGTTTCTCACATTAGTGTGGAGTGGAAATTTGGAAAGAGGTATCATCATCGTCACTTGATCACGGTGCAGAAGTACGAGATTTGTTCCAATTTAAGTCTTGCGTGGTTTTAAAATGTTAAGTTAATCTAAGGAAACTAGACTTCGTTGGAGATAAAATTCATAAATTCAATTTCAGCAGAAGAAAAAAATTAAAAAATTATTTCAAATATGTTAATAGTATAAAAAAAATTAACATCTACTGAGATCAGAAGACAGTGAACAATTATGATTTTTTTAAAAAATTAGTGCTTTATCGTTTCTAGTTTTGGCGATTATTCAGTTTAATACTTTTTAAAGAAAGGTTTCTTAACCGCTTTCGACAACTCTGGGAAAAGAGTCGCTGACTTAGGATATTTAACTTTTCCCACTGCTTATCCAGCTTATCGGCTAAGAGAGACATGTTAACTTCAGCAAATACTCCTGTGTCAATAGAATAAAAGAAAGTGCAAAGAAAGTTGGAAGGAAGCGGGCGCCCCATGCAGGAATTGCAATTCGAAAAATGCAGGAAATATTGATAGTCTTTCATAAAGCAGTTAACGCGGAAGCGACAGCAGCAGTTGAAACAATATGTAGCACGCATCTTCTGATAGAGTGGAAAAAATTCCTCTGGAAGAATGTGTATAATAACCTGACAGTAATTTAAACTTATTCAGAGTATTCAGGAAGAATTTAAAAACTCTCATGATTGCCCTAGAGTCATCACTAACGACTCAAATCATCAATGTATAGAAATCTATGAATATGTAATATGTGTTTCTACAAGTCTCAGGGCAATAGAAGTAGCTCCATGAAATGAAAAAAATAACGCTCCTTTTAAACATAGAGTTCTGTTACACAGAATATTGATACTGGTGTTTAACATTAAATTCAGTCTAAATGTATGAATTACTTTAACTCTTTGTCTACCGACAGTACTTAAAAATGCCGCTTTAATCGCGTTTATTTCTTCGATATATCGCCGTTTATCCTCACAGTCTTCACAAGAACACGGAGAATGGAGTTCCAATAACAAGCAGTAAATGGCAGCTGAAGGCAGAAATTGAAAAAATTAAGTATTAATTAAATTAATTAAGTAATTTTAATTAATTGAAAAAGTGTTTTCCTCAGGGTTATCCTACATCAAAACTTATCTAATCGTTAAAAAACAAAATTTAAAAGTCGCTAGTAAGTCAATGTGGTAAATAAAGGGTTGAAATAAAGTAGTATCATATTAAGAACCCTAAAGCTGAACGTAATTTTGCCGTACATTCAACTTGTTCTATCGATGACTACAATTGTGGAATGGTATATGAACAGGGTGATTCAGAAGTCCGGAACAACTTTAAAAAATAAATAAATCGCAAGCAAATGGGGACAGAAAGATGCCATTTGCATAGATAGGATGAAATGAAACCGGAATTATCTTTGTTTCGATACCAGAATTTATAGGCAGTGTATTTTAAAATTTAAACCACAAGATGGTTCGCGGCAAATGGTGGAGCAAAATGCGTTACATAATATATAACAATGGGAGGAGTGATGGCTTGTAAATATTCGATAGGCCACCTTCTATTCCGGATCAAAGTTGTCAGACGGGGAACCTAAGTTTTTCAAAGCAGTAAGCACCATTTCTGTTGCTTATGTTCTGTCATACAGTCAGAAATGGCGTTTAATGCTATGGAAAATGTAGTTCCTCATCTGACAACTGTGATCCTGAACAGAGGACGATGTATTGTACATTTGAAAGTCGTTATCCCTCTGATTGCCTTAAAAAATATAAAGAATGACTCCGATAATAGTAGAACCATATAGTGGCTTAAATTGCCAGTCATGAGATCAATAAATTCTGGTTTCATGATTTTAAAAAATACGGTTTCATTTCCATCCATTTGTGTAGACTGCATATTTTTATCTTTATTTTTGAGAATTATTGATTTTTAAAAAGTTGTTGCGAACTTCTGAATCACTCCGTACATCTCAACGCAACTCCGAAAAGAGTCAATAAGGGAACTTTACTGTTCATTCGAAATTTTTACAAATTCTCAGCCATTTTTTTGCCATGTGTAAAGGATTTTGCTCTGATTTCCTTAAAAAAAACTATCGTTACATTTTCAGGTGTTTAAAATTCAATAGCAGAGAGAAACTTTTAGCAGTTTTTAATCTTAGGTATTCAGAATTTATTTCGTTTCATCTGACAACAAATTTCTGAACTGATTTGCTAAATTACCGTTCCGCTTTGAAAGAAGGAAGAAGAAGAAGCTTTTTTACGAAGACTGATTTGGGAACGCACATTGTAATTATGACCTGTGGTCATATATTGAGAATGACATATGAGCCAGAAGTCCACTGTCCAGATTTCCACGTTGTAACAACTTTAAGACGTTTGATCCACGAATGTAGATTTGTACTGTACATGAATCATATACATAGCGGATCTTTGGCGGAATAGAATCTCAAACCTTGATCCCAAAGCAGAAGCTCTTTCAGTAAGCCACCGTGGCCACACTGACATGAAAAGCCTGAAATAATAATATAGTAGCATGGGTCGATCCCGGCGAAAATTGGGGCCGTTTTGCGGCCCCTTCACAAAATTCCACTAACTAAATATACAAGTAAACGCACACACACAGTATACTCTCGATTATCCGTGCTCATTCCAGACTCGCAAAAAATTTAAAAAGAAACATTTTCATGCTTATCATGCATGTAAAAATCGATGTTGATGTTCGATCCAGAGATTCATTCGGTGAAACTAGTGAGCCGTGGCGGCGGAGGCTAAAGAATAGATTTTTTTTCTTTCTCCACGTGCTATCTCTACCGGTTCAACCCCTAATTTTCCGAGAAATGAATCATCCACATCCTGCTAGCTCATTCTCGTACGAACACGTTTCTTCCCGACGCATCGTTCTTTAACTTCGTCTTCTTTCACTTTCGCACGTGTTCCTTTAGTTTCTGCGTCTTGTTTATCGTCAGCTAGTAGCGTGAAATTTCTTACTGGTAAAAATGAGTGGTGTGAAACGAAAACGAAGCGTTTTAAATGTTAAACAAAAATTAGAAATCCTTGAAAAACTTGATAATGGAGAATCAGCTAGTACTGATCCAGAAGATGTACTAAATGAGGGAAATACAATTTCTCATTCTGCTGCTCTACAATCTGTGGAAACTTTTTTAGATTATATGGGACGAAGAGGATTTGATTACGGTGACATTACTGTTGTTCGTAAAATATGTGTCGATATACGACAAGAGATGAACAAACAGCAGAAGCAAAGACTCATCACAGATTTTTTTAAGCAGCAAATATTAAAAGGAAAATTCCTAGTTTGATGTTATACAGCATGCAAATGTAAGTAATTTTTATATTTTTGTACTGATGTTGATTTTTTTCTTTAATATAAAGGAGTTTTCGGATTATCATTGTTTTTCTATTGTCCGTGCGATCCTTCCCGGTGATTAACCCGGATAATCGGGAGTGCACTGTATATATATATATATATATATATACAGGGTGTCCACACTTATCGTGGTCCAATAGATAATTTCTAAACCGTTAGAGATAGACATATAGTTCCAATTGGAAAAATGCTTTAAAGGAAGGGAAGAATTATATGTTTTTTGAGTGAAAAAATATAGTCCTGAAAAAGTTACGAAATCTAACTTTTTATGCAGTTCCCCGGTCCTATCAGTCATATTTAGTAAAATATTTTTGGCACTCTAACATTTTAAACAAAAAAGTCTCACTCTTTTGCGACTAAAACTGACCGACTTATGGAGCTTTGAATATCGCTGACTTGGGCCACTTTACACCATTTCAATAGCCGTCTTGTAGACGATTCACCAATCAATGCGCAGCAGTTGATCGAGGAGGCCGCTGATTGGTAAAAATCATAAAATTCAAAGCTCCATAAATCGGTCAGTTTTAGTCGCTGAAGAGTGGGACTTTTTTTGGTTAAAATTTTAGAGTGTCGAGAATATTTTACTAAATATAACTGATAGGACCGGGGAAACCCTATAAAAAGTTAGAATTCGTCATTTTTTCAGAAATATATTTAGTGACTCAAAAAACATAAAATATAATTCTTCCCTTTATTTAAAGCATTTTACCATTTGGAACTGTATGTCTATCTCTAACGGTTTAGAAATTAGCTATTGGACTACGATAAGTGTGGACACCCTGTATATTAGATGCCCTTATATGCCAGTAATTAGTGAAGCTTACTATAGAAGGAATAAAAAATATATTGATTTATAAAGCAAGAAACAAGTGAAGACTCTTGAAGCTCCCCTGACTTCGACTCTTGGCTAGCAGTTCGCGGCCCATTAATACGCTGTCCGAGGCCCACAAATGGGCAGCGGCCCATGGGTTGGGAACGTCTGCTCTACATGATAAAAAATTTCTAACAAAAATATTTTTTATTTTTCACAAAAATAATTTTTTTCCACAAAAATATTTTTACTTTTCACATTTTCACAAAAATATTTTTTTTTCCACAAAAATATTTTTATTTTTCACAAAAATAATTTTTTTATCCACAAAAATATTTTTACTTTCCACAAAAATATTTTAATTTTTTACAAAAATATTTTTTCCCCACAAAAATGGGCTCCTAAAAAAACCTGGATCGGCCCCTGAGTAGGCATGTGGGAGTCGGTTATAGTTTAGTAAACAGTCCAATTAGTGTAACAATTATTTATTTGAATGCACAAGGACAAGTTTACTTATATAATTTCAAAATCCCCATTTTGAACTGTTGGATTTTGTTAACAATTTGATCTTCTTTCGAAGTCTAAAAGCTCGGAAGTTATCCAGTCCGCTGTATAATTTATGAGTCTCTCTCCATCGAAACACAGAATTATCTAACGGATTGTTTCCACAAATGAGCATCTTACACGGCGTCATACTGAAGAACCTATTAATCGCGCATCACGACCTACTATTTATCCATTTTTCAAATGTTTGTGTGATCAGCTTTACAAACAACAGCGTTCGGCTAGCTGCATAAAATATAGGACACTTTCCCCGCTGAAAACACAAACTCAGTCATAACACAGAAATATAAATTTTTCCTCAGTTTGTTCTCCTATTTATGTTTACAGTTTCCTTTTTTTGGTAGGTATCGGTAGCAATACGTAACCGAACGAAGCAGTTACTCAGAT
>BGPR01000614.1:352274-375872 GCA_013235015.1 Araneus ventricosus | reverse complement strand
TATCCGAAAAAAACTTTTTAAAATGCGCTCTCATTTTTAAAAAAAATTCGTAGTTGAAACATTATTAGTTTTTTTTATATTAATTTTTGAAAAGTGTCCAACAATTCCCGGACACCCTGAATTTCACTTACGTTTCACGTTTATATTAAGAATTGTTCGTTTATTTTTTCCCTATCGTTTACTTTTGAAACTGTTAGTGTCATGAGACATATAGTGTTCTTTTGACAACTATTATTTTTCTCTACAGCGTTTTGAGTTGGGTTATTTTATTTATATCATATCTCGGCATTTTGAACGAAACACAAATGAAAGATTTTTTCACTTAGTTTTTTGAAACCATTGAACATAATCGTTTCAAAAACTAAGTGATTAACTTGGACACAATTCATTCAAAAATAATGTTATCCACACAAAGCAGTTCGTTGTGCCATTTTTGTCGTTTGAGTTAGAACATCTACTTAGCAGAATTCTAATTTAATTTTTGTTATTCTTGCAATGCCAAGCGATCAACTGCACTAAATATGGTCTAAGATATTTCTTTCAGCCATTTCGTTTCTACGAAAGGAATACAGACGATTCTCACATCAGTGATTTAAAAGACAATAAATTAATTAAAGAAATCCTTTATTCTTTTCGTCCATTTATTCGCAGTAATCGATGCAGTCTAAACACAGTAATTAAAACTTAGGGATTGATCCTTCCATTATTTATTCATGAATTCCAGATCCTATTCTAGAAATGGGAATTAACGGAATTCGCAGTCGAAGTGGCTGATTCAGAATTCGATTTTGAGAGAGAGACGACACTACATTAATTTCTTGCTAAGGGAAAGGATAGGGAAGGAATTCTCTCTTGATTAACAATCTTTGAGCAACCTTGTGCGATAAAAGCGGAGTTTTTCTAAAAATGAATCAAGATACATAAGTAGAAAATGTTTCAAAAACCCAATATTTTTTCAATATTATGTTATGTCTGGGAATTCTAAATACATTCTGTTTTATGAAATAGATTAATCTAGTATAGGCAAATTAGACCTAAATTTGGCTCGAGACGGAAAAATTTATTATAAAGCTAATTCTTTCTGAAATAGGTTCCTTACGTCCCCCTGTACTTCCCCACAAAAATCCCAAAAAATCATCCTTGGGCAACATCCCTAAATTTTGAGTAAACGCCCGCCATCTTGGATTTCACCCAAAACGCCATAACTCAGCAATGGACAATCATAGAGAGGCGCTGTTGGTGTCAAACGTTTCTGTTTTTCAAGTAGTACTCATTACTGCAATAAAAAGTCTGAAATAGAGAGTTTATATAGTTTCATTAACATAAAAAAGTTTAAAAACATACAAAAAACAGCATTTTTTCACAAAAAAATTAATTTGTTTGAAAAAATAAAACTTGATGAAAATAATTTTAAAATCAAAATATTCCTTTCACGCATAAATAATCAAGTATTGTTCAATATCGTTCATTAAAATCGTCTTCAATTTGAAGATGTCCTCTTCGTCCTCTCCGGTTGAAGAGCTGTTACTTTTGACTTGGACATGCTCCTCGGTATCGCGTTCATCTTCGGATTCCGGAATACTCCGATTGAAGCAGGACTCTCCTGCACATTCGCTGCCAGTACCTGCTGTCGAACCTTAAGGAGATGCTCTTACATTTCAGTACAGTTGTATAGTGTGGACAGTGGTGAGTTGTATAGTGAAAAGCGTCTGCGTGAACTTTTATCAGGTCGCTACGGCAATGCCGTTCTTATTTCAGCCAACACGGAATGTTTCGGGACTGTTGTTTCTTTTAGGTCAGTTGCCTAGAAGATTTTAACGGACAATTGGTACGCCGACCGAGAAAAAGACGCCGTTGATGAAAAAAAGAATATAGATGCAGCTATTAGCATCCTCCATTTCCTACAGCGAGATCTGTAAGTGTTAGAGATTTAATCCCTACCGGAAATTGTAAAGGGGAAATCTTTTTCCCTTCTCTAGCAGATGTAACCTCGGGGCCGAAGAGGCCTGACGTACTTGTTTCTTTTCTGTCTATCTGTTGTTCCTGTGATTCGTCTTGTGTGCGTGTGTTTGTGCTTATGTCCAAATAAAAGCCTTTTGTGTGATGCTGGGTCCGTTATCTGGATAAATTACTGCAGGGCACTTTTAACAGTAAGTATGAAACTTCCATGACAATGAACACTTTAAGTGAAGTTCAGGACAATGGATTTCTTCAGTTTGTCTTCGACAATGCAGATCACAGCACTCGAACTGTGGATGGACATGGAACTTTTCATGCAACTGTGTTACGCCTGTTTCAGCTGTTCAGACATGTTCTTGTATTCCACCGTGGATTGGCGCTAGACTTTGCCCGACAAGGGGGCACGGTCTGCAAGACAGGGGGCACGATCTGCTGTACGGGGCGACGAGTGTAATGAAATTGGTCTCAAATTATCGCTAGATTATTATTTATCAACTACAGTTGAATACCCCGCACAAAAATTTTCCCCTACGTGGGGGCCTGGCCCCCCGTTCCCCACTCTGGCTCCACCCCTGATTCCACGACAAAAGATTATACTAACGGCAAATATTGTTGGAAAGTTTGGGTTCATCCCAATCGTTACTCACGACTGGCCCAAGAACCATGGATAAAATCGCCTTGCAATGGAAGGCGTCCTCTCCCTGAAATTTCGGTCGATGGATGCCAAAATCGGAACCATATACCACTGGATTTGGACGGCGGGACCCAAGTCAGCTGAAGTACCTCATACGGGATGGAGTGGTTTCATGAAGAATGTCGCAGGAAAAAGATGATACGGAAAGTCAGCAGTGATACCCTTGCCCTTCGTCAATCTTCAACCTTCTAACCCCACATCAGTTAATACCTGTCTTTGTTTCGCTGATGAAGAATGCAGGAAGCGGCAATAAAAGTGTATTATGACATTTGTTCAGCCGCCTTTCATTAAAGCTATGGATATCGTTTCTCAGGCGGACGATACTGATGAGCTGTCCAAGGTAATAGTGCTAACATACTATAAACAATACTGTTAATTTGGCGATATTGTTCTTACGAAATCAAAAGTATTAAAACAATCTTCTGTTAAAACTACTCTACCACTCATCTATAAACAAGATTACTGAAAACATAAAGAAGGGTACTATTCACAAAATTATTAATTAAAAATATGTAACATCATTTATCACATTATTAAATTTCATACTTATTATTAAGGATAAGGTTTAAACAAAAATTGGTAACGATGAAGATGTTTAATCAAAAGTCTTAAGTTTTTCCTTGCGCCGTGATTGCTTACTACACTTCTAAATCATCCTTTTTTCATTTTCACTGGACGGAGAAACCATGTGCCAGGATGATGTTAGAATACACCTTGTAGCATAATGAATTGTTGAGTCCATTTCCCCGCAAATGCAGTATAGAGAAGGTGCCAGAGGGAATCTATATAGATATTTTGAGGATAGGCCATGACCTGCTGTTGGAATTATATTGAACGTTTTATTATGTCCAAAGTAATAGTGAGGTTAGGTGGATTTCATCTGCTTATGAGTTACGTGGGTTCAGTGGGAAAAATCATGGGTGGCAGTGGTCTCGAAGAAATGTGAGGTATTTGCTGAAAATGCTGTTGTCCGCATGGCTAAATGAACATACTTGTGCAATAGCATTACGCAAAAGCATTCGCTTTCTCAGGCAGCAATCGGTCTTTTGATCATGGAGTATTGCGAGGAAAACGGATTTTTAAGCGGTTCTGCCGAAACTCTCAGAGGAATTCACAATGAGTTGATAAACTTGTCTTCCTCCAAAAAATCTTTTCTATCAAAAGGCAAACCTTTACTGAGTGCTGTATCCAGCGCGGTGAAGACACTAGAAGAAAGAAGCCGTAAAGCTAAATTATGTTTGCAGTATTTCAAGAAAGTTTCTGTAATGCATTATTTCGTGAGAGCGGAAAGAACAGGTGACTGAAATCTTCATCTCTACTCCGTCCAACGCATGTTAGTTCACCTCCATGCAGCTAATCTTAAGACTAGTTTGTCGGATCAAGAGTTGAACGTTTCGTGAGTGAAGGTTATTTTACAGTTCGGCGATCGGATAAGTTTTGGTGCGGCGTTTGGACGGACATAACTATAGAGCAGGTCAAATGAGATCTATAAAAGTTAGCGGTGGCTTGACCCAAGGCCGAAATATGTCTGATGGTGTTGTAGCGCGTTGGATTTGCACCATTCCGGGAAGACTTCAGGTGACGGAACAGTTGAAGCTTTCGCTGAAGTGACGGATGAATCTTCCGACCAATACATTTCTTTATCGAAATCGTGGCAGACTCGAGATACGAGTAATTTGAAGAAATTTTTAATTTGGCTGAAACAGCATTCGCCCTTCAACCAATCCGAAGAGCTCATTTCCCTGTCTTCAGGAATTGTTGCCGATGGTAGAGTTAATTGTGACTCAGCAGAGGAGCTAGGCGAAAATGCTGACAAAGGAATCGTGGGAAAAAGATTTGCTGACGTCACTTTGAAGAGGAAAGTGCAAGTGTTCACACTGGCCGCTATGGAAAATACTAAATTAATTGATATAGATCCTGTAGTTTTTAGCCCTAACCAACTGTTCCAACCCATCGCCTGTGTTTTAAGAAGTGCCGACGACCTTGAAGGCTGTCTACAGTATATATGGGCGACGATGTTGCTCTTCGCGCGGGAAGAAGACGATTTTAATGAACGATACTGAACACCTGTTTATTTATGCGTGAATATTTTGATTTTTAAATGAGTTCCATCAAGTTGTTGTATGTTTTCAAACAAATTATTTTTTTGTGAAAAATGCTGTTTTGTATGTTTTTAAACTTGTTTTATGTTAATAAAATTATATCAACTCTTTATTTCAGACTTTTTATTGCAGAAATGAGTTTTACTTCCAAAATAGAAACGTTTGACACCGGCAGCAATTCTCTACGATTGTCCATTGCTGAGTTATGGCTTTTTGGGGAAAATCCAGGATGGCGGACATTTACTCAAAATTTAAGGGTGTTGCCCAAGGAGGATTTCTTGGGATTTTTCTGGGGAAGTACAGGGGGACATAAAGAATCTATTTCAGAAGGAATTAGCTTTATAATAATTATTTCCGTCTCCAACCTTAATTTGCCTATACTAATCAGGTTCACTGAACTAAACGAAACATGGCAGTGCGTTCAGGTATGGAGGGGGATGGTTGTTGTTGTGAACCTGTAACAGAAACGTGGATCCAATTTCACTCACACTCTAAGATTAGACCATTTTGAAAGTGTTGGCGTATTTCACGAACACGAAAACTAATTACGCACGATTTTAATTTACTAAAAATGTACACAAAAATTGTACAAATCACATTTTCACGTATCTATTTAAGTTCCGATAACACTGTGTCCATCATTTGCGAGCTCTGACAGTTCGCGGACCATTTGTCAAACGTAACCTTCCTGTCTGACTTCTTTATTATTCAACCAATTTGTTAACTTTAAATTCTACTGACCACTCTTGCGGTGCTGAAGCCCATGAGTCCCAAGATCCTGTGGTTCAGTTTGGCACGTTCGTTGAGTCAATAACTTGCTGGGTTTAAAAAAATGAAACCGCGTATTGAAGATGGCAAATCCTGTATTGGCGGTCCTCAACTGACAAAAGCTTATGGGGAAAGATTTTTCTCTTACTGCAGCTGCGGAATCTCATAGAGGTGTTTAGAGTCATCTTGATTCCGCGCTTCCATTCCAAGGTTCGTGTTATTTTATTTACTTATTTATTTGGATCAAGAAAGTCTGAAATATAGAGATTCATCAAAATCTCGAGATGAAGTCTTCTAACTGTTATAATATTTTCTCTTTCGATAAGAGGAAATAAAAGTGATTGAGGAGACAAAGTTCTACTAGAAAAAAAATAAATTAAGTCACGTCTCTGTACGGAAAATAATCTTGATCTTTGGAAACATGTAGATTGAGAAGAATCTTCTTGAATAATCGCAATTATATCACGTTTATTTCTCATCATGCCTATTATTTTGGTAGAAGTTTAAGCAGTTTCGGTTTGTGCTTTGTAGTTGTAACACCATTTACTCCTATACTAAGTAATCAGATAAACACCACTAACATTTTTATCTTTTCTAATTAATCTAAAATGATTCATTACCTGGTCAATAAAATAATTTATTACAAGTTTGACTTAGAGTACTTAAATTTTTAAAGTCAAGTTCCAAATTAATTTTTCAGTTACTTTTCCTGTATTCTTTACTCACATTTATGATTAAGATTTACACAACTGTAAGCGATAAAAGGACCGTGCAGCGTAAGGTTAAAATAAATATAAATGTAGGAAAACAAATGTAACATGCAGTAATGTAAAATACCCGGGTAAATACCCAAAATGGGTATTTACCTGGGTATTTATTTTTCAATTAACTCTATTCATATAAATTACTTGTACATGCACTGGTATGTAATACAATATTGCTATATATATATAGAGTATAAATCGAAAAATGAAAGAGTATAAAATGTGAAATGTGAAAAAAGAACGCAATAAAAGCACAATAACGTTTCTTCAGGGGATGAAATTATTGTGAATTGATATCTCATATAAAATCTACAAAAACACAATTATCAATCAACTTATAAGAATCAACAAAATTTGCAATAACACTAATTCTGCCAAAAAGCAAATCATGAACTTAAGAAATAGCCTCAACATTAATAAAATTCCCCCCTCACTTTACGAACCTCTGATTAATGGATTTAAGATGTAAGTAAAGGATTGCTTATCAGAGAGATGCCGACGCGAAGTGTAATCTTCGTGGTAGGGTCACTCAAGTCGGTAATGTCTGATATGTTACCTCGAAAACGCATCTTTTAAACATTTTTCACTGGTCTCTCATTTTTTACTGATTTCTTCCACTATTTCTCTACGCTATCTTTCTATCGTTTTCGCTCTTCCATTTAATCTTCATCGTTCACAACATACTACACTCCCCTGGCAACAGCCAAAGTTAAGCGCGAAAACTGACACTTGACACCCTGTTCACACCCCTTCAACGCCAGTCTGTAGCGTGACCCTCCGCTTACACTGCCACGTCAACATCCGTCCTTCTGGTACGTAAAATATTTTTTCTTACTTTTCTCTAATGTTATCACATCGTAATTCTGTTTTAATTATACAAAACTCCACTCTCTGTTTTTTTCTGGTTGGTTTGGCATTAGGGATGAAAATCAGTGTTTTAGGCCTTGCGGCATAACTGATTGCAAGAAAATGTCAAACTTTTATATTTAGCAATTCACAATAATTTCATCCCCTGAAGAAACGTTATTGTGCTTTTATTGCGTTCTTTATTCATTTCACATTTTATACTCTTTCATTTTTCGATTTATACTCTATCTACCACAGCGCTTTTGAACTTGCAGCTTTTAGCGCATTCATTGTGTATGTGATATATTTATATATTTTTTCCATCTGTTACTATTCGCAATTTTGACTTTACTCGGATTTATTTTCAATTCGTTTTTTTCATATCCTTTCGAATTTGATATGAATGTTTGTTATTTATTTTATTGTTTTTCTATTATGTTTTGCCTCTTTTATATATATATATATATATATTAGAGTGGCCCTTATTATAATGGCGAAAAATTTACTTAACATTTTTTAAGCGCACACCCCCTAATTTTTTTCCTTTTACCATAATATGAAAGTATTCCAAATATTTCTTAAATATATGAAGATTAACCCGTGCCGCATCGAGCTTGATTATATCATTATATAAAAATATAGGAGTAAAAACGAAAAATTAAATATTTTTTGAAATGTACATTTATTATTCATATTAAAAATGTCTTTATTTTATTAAGAATTTTAATAATAAACTTTTAATACAGTTAACAATACAATTTTAATACTTTAATGCTTTTTTAATAATATATTTAGTCAAATTTTCGTTTCAGAGTAGCCTTCTTGCAGTCCGGATACTGCTTCCTGTGGTCTTCGACACAATGAAGAAGAAATTGCTTTTTCTCTTCATCTACAGTTAATAATCCATTAAAATCTTGCATCAATTTCATTATTATCATTAACAACTCTGTATCATTAACAACTCTGAGATTTTGGAATATTTCTTGTGACTTTAAATAAGAATCGTCCCTATCCCAAAGATCTGGACTGATATTCAGAAAGCTAATGTCGATATTCAATTTCTTAAACAAATTTAAACTTTTCTGAGAAGTGAAGTCTTCTATTGCTTTTTCTGAAAAAAAATAAAACCAGTAACTAATTATACGATATCATATCTAAATTCTGAACAACTTAATGTGTAAATATAAATTAGAAAATCTTTTTAGAAATTTGATAAATGAAAAAAATTCACTATCATTATAAAATCAAAAAATAATGTCTAATCAAATTTATTCTTAGTAAATAAAATATATAGTGTTAAAATTAAAATATTACCTAGAAAAAGGGGAACTTCATTAGGCTGAACAGTACATTTCTTACAGTATGAAGATTTTCCCGTTTCAAATTCTCTATGATGCGCTTTTTGGATGCAATATTAACATTTTTTTATCAAAAATCGCTACAATGCTTGACTCTTCATTTAAGTACCACAGATAATTACAAAACTTCTTCAAAGCAATTGACGAAATGCCCTGTTTTATGTTTTCATATTTCTTTAACTTTTTTAAAAACATTAAATCATTAAGTGGAACACCGATTGCGGATGAACTCTCTAACCATGATTTAACATACACTGTCACAAGAAACAAACAAATGTTCTTCAGGCCATTCACTTCAGACATTTTTAAAGACATTTGTTGTCTGAATAAAAATATTTTAAAGGAGTAAATGGCCTTTGCCATTCATCGAGCATGATGTAAAGCCCCTGGTGGTCCGATTTTGATAGTCGAGTCTGAGTTCCTTCCAATAAAGACTATGCATAATTCAACAAACTCCAGATAATCGTTCTTCATTTTTTTATTTTTCAGTTCATTAGAAAGATAATTCACATTACTTAGTATTTCGCTCTCACTACATATTACGTTCAAGTATTTATATCCGTATTCGTCCATATAATTTTCTTTTTCCATATTATTCCATTTTTCTCTGGTTTTTTTTAAAGAAAGCAACATCTGGACTAGAAGTCACTTCGTTTAACTCATATTTGAAAACACTTCGTAGCACTAATTCATATATGTGATGCCTACATGGAAAATATGTCATCTCTCTATCTGCATACAGCTCTAGAAATGTAATCGCACCGTTGATACGACCCGTGTTCGAACTAGTTGTGTCAGAATAGAGAATTTGAGCTTTATCTTCCAATCCCCAATCTTTTAATACATTCCAGACAGCCATAGCTTGCTCCTTCCCTGAAGAATTTTCTAATTTTGGCACTCACAGCAATTTTTCTTCATCTTTATATGTAACAATAATAGGCAGTCTTTCACTTTTTAAATCTCTCACATTTAAAGCAGTACCATACCAATGAACGCATACGAAACTAGGTTCATTTTCTTTAAATAATTCTTTAATCCTAGTAGCCTTCGTCTTACGAAAATCTTCCCTATATCTTTGGATCGTATTTCGATTGATTGCCAATTCATCTATATTGTGTCCTAAAGACCCAGCTACGACTCCGAGAATAAAAACAAGACTTCTCTGACTAATGTGGAATCGATCGAGTACAGCCATTATTTTTGGAGTTTCGAAACGTTTCCTCCCACGTACAATTCCCATTCTTAATTCTATCTGCGCATTTATGTTTTCCTCAAGAGACGACTGGGTAACGTTTGATGAAGGCCCAGGTTGATCAGAAATATCTTCGGTACCTGACGATTCTTCTGATGAATCCATGAAATTGTCATCGATCTCCGAACTATGATGAGCCTTAGACCGTCTGTTTTCTTGTTCTATGACTCTCAATAATACCCTTTCTTCACGCTTTGCTAGCTTCATAGCGATTCCCATTAGACATACTCTCCGTCCTGGTTTTCCTTGGCTCAATAAAAATTTTCTATTTTCTTCAATTTTTATGATTTCCAAGGCATTAGCGTGAGCAATATCAAATAAATTATTTAAATCTTATATAAAGTTGCGTTCATTTCCTTCTTGCGTTCTGACCTACGGCAGGCACTTTTTTGAAGATTGCGCCAATGATTGTACATCTTCATGATCTTTTCTACATAATGAGGTGTCGCTCTTGTGGGAATCCTTTCTTTCTCCCAGAAAATGAGGCACTCGCGCACTATCAACACTTTTATTGGCACTTTCCCTTATGGATAATTTAACTTCATGTAAATTATAAAATAGCACCGATACTACTTGCCGATTAGATGGAAGTTTGCATCCGGTAATTTGGTGACGTTCACTACCAATTAAATAAATATTTCGATCACCACTTCTCAAATTCGAAGCCATAATTGCACTAATAGTTGATACGAACAGCGACTAGAGTAGACCGAGAACGAGACGCCGGCGGAGGAAGGAGAGAGACATGAATGAAAAAGTCGCTGCTTGCACCCACATGCTTCCTACTTCTACCGCGATGCGGCACGTGTTCCCGACCTTTGATTTGAACAAATGAGGCCTCTAATTGTTTCTAAGAACAAAAGGAACAAAAATGGAGGGTGTGCGTTGGGTTGAACGTCCTTTTCTTTTTTAATAAGTTAATGACAGATTTAGTTATTCGCCTTCTGATTTTATGATCATCACTTGAAATTAAAACGCCGTTAAGTTTAAAAGCATTGTTCGATTAAGATGAAGCTGTGTGTGAGACATGAGGAGGGTGGAAGTTCAGGATCAGGGTATTCAGAAAGGATACAAGTGTCGGGTCATATTGTTGTGCATAAAAAACGTTCTCGACTTATGGTTTATTTATGATAAAAATGTTTTATGGTGTTTTCTACTGAAGGGCAGGTCAGTGACAGTATTACATGAAAATCTAAGAAAGCACACACGCCCTTTCTGCTTTGTTTTATTTAGTTTCGATGGATAAGGTCACTTTAATAGATTAAATGGAAAACGAAAGAAACGTTTATTTTAACGACGGTTCAAAACTTTTTATCTCTTTACACTTCACTCATCACAAACGTGTCACTTCATTTAGTAATGCTACAGTTATTCTCTTGAGCTTATTTAGAACTTAGGTTTACAGCTTTAAATTTTAGTCATAAAGTCCCGTTTTGAAGCCACTCTAGGGATATTTATGGGACGAGATTTCCGTAATTTTGAGCCGTGGTCAGATGACGAGGAGAGACTCTAACTGGCAGCCTCTGTCCTAATTTCCGTGCCATACCGAGCGGGCGAGCGTTTAACCATCGACTTCAAATATAGCATCAAAGCGGTATCCTGCGGGCTCCGAAATTGAAACCTTACTACCGGTCGCGCGGCCTTGCTTGGCAGACGACATCTGACTTTAACCGACAATTCATAACGGCTAAAATTCCGGAGAAGCGATTAGGGGCATGAAGTATTACTGTTGATAGCTATTGGGTAGTGTATACAAACTCTGTGACGACGAATTGCATCCCGGTTCTATTAAAATATATGAATATTCATTCTAATCTAAATCTTCAGATTTATCTGAATACCGTTAAGGAAAATAATTCCAATTGTTTTGTTCCATGGGAAAGAGACCTCCGGTGCATTCTCTAAATGAAATGAACTTTTCTCTAATTATTTTTGAAACTGGTGCATTCCTTATTTTCTACTTTATTTGATGTGACTTGAACTTTGTTGTTCTTCCATGGCATAGTCATCCTTAATAAAAAACTCTGGAATATGATACAACATTCAATAAGGAGCTAAATAATGAACACATTGTTCTGCGTCGCAAAGTCCACTTATTGAAGGGCGATTGTCAAAAGCATATTTGGTTGTTGAAATGTCGCCAGAGCACTTCAAGTCTGCACTTGAATTTCTAAACACGCATTTTAGGTTTACCAAGTGTTTGGAATGTTGGATATCGTCATGCAAGCACACCTAACTCATTTTTTTGAAATTTGAAGAGGAAGAAAATACAATTTTTCGCGCCAGTACGAATGTTTCTGAATTTTTTTCACATCTGGTAGGAACATGCGGATCTTTTGTTTATATCGGATGTTCAAAAATCAGAAATATTCGTTACTGGTTGCGAAAATTGGGTATTTTCTTCCTATTTGAAATTTCAAAACTGAGTTAGGTGGTTTTGCTTGTTAAGCGACGATATTTCATGTATAGGTAGCTAGAATTCAAGTTCAGAGCTCTGTAGAGAAAATACCAGTGATCTTGAGAAGAAATCTATTTTAAGCATCTCAAAATATAGGAGATGAAAGAGTATCGTAAAGCGTGAGACGCCTAAAACAATAGCATAAAGAGAATTAATCCAGAGTTATTTAATAAGAAGAAAGCTCTAAGCATTCACTAAAAATTAAAAATATATTATAAGATATAAGAATTCTAATTTGCTTGGCGTTAATCAATACCCTCACACATTTAAGCATTTTTTCCTCATTTTTCCCCAAAAAATAATGATTTGTTAGTTTTTATTATTCTTTTACTTTCCTGCTAATAAAAGCATGCCTTAAAAAACGCTTTTTTTATTTTTATTATGTGAGTCTAGAACTCATTGCTAATTTCGCCCTGCATTCAATTCTCAAATTGACAGTTGGGTGTTTACGACATTGTTTGTATCTACTGGAATCCCTATACTAACCAGTTGTAATTAAAGAGCTCCCGATTGTAAGGGAAATATTATGCTGCATGCTTGAATGTATACAGGGTTCCTGAATTGTTGGACACTTTTCAAAATTAATATAAAAAAACTAATAATGTTTCAATACGATTTTTTTAAAATGAGAGCGCATTTTAAAGTTTTTTCGGATAGGTATCGGTGTCTGAGTCGTAAATTAATAAAATCAAAATTATTTAGAGCCATTATCTGCGCAAATAAAACTGGAAGAAAAATAAAAGCATGTATTTGTAGGAATTTTACACTCTTTAATTTGTTAATTCATGTAGGTGTAAAACTGAACAGTTTTCGAGATATTCAAGAAAAACTAAAATAAACAGAAAACGCGCATCGGCTTCGCTGATAGTTAATATTGCGAATGGAAATGTCACAGGGTGATTGAAACTTTTAATTTCTCTTGAATTCTCGAAAACTCCCCAGTTTCACACTACATGTGAATTAACAAATTAAAAGTCTAAATATAACTTCTTTCGCTATAAAACTCTAAAGATTTTTAGTATTACATTCGAAAATCTTTCAATAACATCTCTCCTTAAAAAATTAAATGTCAGTGAGTTATTAGTACGAAAAGTGTCAACTACATCTAGACAATTCTTACGTTTCACTGTTTATATTAAGAATTGTTCGTTTACTTTTTCCTATCGTTTACTTTTGAAACTGTTGTGTCATGTGACATATAGTGTTCTTTTGACACTATTATTTTTCTCTCGCGTTTTGAGTTGGGTTATTTTATTTATATCATATCTCGGCATTTTAGACGAAACACAAATGAAGATTTTTCACTTATTTTTTGAAACCATTGAACATAATCGTTTCAAAAAACTAAGTTGATTAACAGACACAATTCATTCAAAAATAATGTTATCCACAAAGCAGTTCGTTGTCCATTTTTTGTCGTTTGAGTTAAGAACATCTACTGCGAATTCTAATTTAATTTTGTTATTTTTGTCAAACGTCCAGCTATAAATATGGTCTAAGATATTTCTTTCAGCCATTTCGTTTCTACGAAAGGATACAGACATTCTCATCAGTGATTTAAAAGACAATAAATTAATTAAAGAAATCTTTATTCTTTTCGTCCATTTATTCGCAGTAATCGATGCAGTCTAAACACACAGTAATTAAAACTTAGGATTGATCCTTCCATTATTTATTCATGAATTCCAGATCTATTCTAGAAATGAATTAACAGGTTCGCAGTCAGAGTGCTGATTCAGAATTCGATTTTGAGAGAGAACGACACTACATTAATTTCTTGCTAAGGGAAAGGATAGGAAGGAATTCTCTCTTGATTAACAATCTTTGAGCAACCTTGTGCGATAAAAGCGATTTTCTAAAATGAATCAAGAATACATAAGTAAAATGTTTCAAACCCAATATTTTTTCACATATTATGTTATGTCTGGGAATTCTAAATACATTCTGTTTTATGAAATAGATTAATCTAGTATAGGCAAATTAGACCTAAATTTGGCTGAGACGGAAAAATTATTATAAAGCTAATTCTTTCTGAAATAGGTTCCTTACGTCCCCTGTACTTCACAAAAATCCCAAAAAATCATCCTTGGGCAACATCCCTAAATTTTGAGTAAACGGCCATCTTGTTTCACCCAAAACGCCATAACTCAGCAATGGACAATCATGAGAGGCGCTGTTGAGTTCAAACGTTTCTGTTTTCAAGTAGTATATTACTGCAATAAAAGTCTGAAATAGAGAGTTTATATAGTTTCATTAACAAAAAAGTTTAAAACATACAAAAAAACAGCATTTTTTTCACAAAAAAAATTTGTTTGAAAAAAAATAAAACTTGATGAAAATAATTTAAAATCAAAATATTCCTTTCACGCATAAATAATCAAGTATTGTTCAATATCGTTCATTAAAATCGTTCAATTTGAAGATGTCCTCTTCGTCCTCTCCGGTTGAAGAGCTGTTACTTTGACTTGGATGCTCCTCGGTATCGCGTTCATCTTCGAGTTCCGGAATACTCGATTGAAGCGGGACTCTCGCACATCTCCTGCCAGTACCTGCTGTCGAACCTTAAGGAATGCTCTTACATTTCAGTGACAGTGTATAGTGTGGACAGTGGTGAGTTGTATAGTGAAAAGCGTCTGCGTGAACTTTTATCAGGTCGCTACGCAATGCCGTTCTTATTTCAGCCAACACCGGAATGTTTCGGACTGTTGTTTCTTTTAGGTCAGTTGCCTAGAGATTTTAACGGACAATGGTACGCGACATAGAAGACGCCGTTGATGAAAAAAAAGAATATAGATGCAGCTAATGGCATCCTCATTTCCTACAGCGAGATCTGTAGTGTTAGAGATTTAATCCCTACCGGAAATTAGAAGGGGAAATCTTTTTCCCTTCTCTAGAGAATGTAACCTCGGGGCCGAAGAGGCCTGACGTACTTGTTTCTTTTCTGTCTATCTGTTGTTCCCTGTGATTCGTCTTGTGTGCGTGTGTTTGTGCTTATGTCCAAATAAAAGCCTTTTGTGTGATGCTGGGTCCGTTATCTGGATAAATTACTGCAGGGCACTTTTAACAGTAATTATGAAACTTCCGGACAATGAACACTTTTAAGTAGAGATTTCAGGACAATGGATTTCTTCAGTTTGTCTTCGAAATGCAGATCACAGCACTCGAACTGTGGATGGACATGGAACTTTCATGTGACGGAGGGAGTGCACTGTGTTACGCCTGTTCAGCTGTTTCAGACATGTTCTTGTATTCCACCGTGGATTGGCGTAGACTTTGCCCGACAAGGGGCACGGTCTGCAAGACAGGGGCACGATCTGCTGTCAGGGGCGACGAGTGTAATGTGGTCTCAAATTATCGCTAGATTATTATTTATCAACTGGTTGAATACCCGCACAAAATACCCTACGTGGGGGCCTTCTGTTCCCCACTCTGGCTCACCCTGATTCCACGACAAAAGATTATACTAACGGCAAATATTGTTGGAAAGTTTGGGTTCATCCCAATCGTTACTCACGACTGGCCCAAGATCATGGATAAAATCGCCTTGCAATGGAAGGCGTCCTCTCCCTGACTGGTCGATGGATGCCAAAATCGGAACCATATACCACTGGATTTGGACGGCGGGACCCAAGTCAGCTGAAGTACCCTCATACGGGATGGAGTGGTTTCATGAAGAAATGTCGCAGGAAAAAAGATGATACGGAAAGTCAGCAGTGATACCACTTGCCCTTCGTCAATCTTCAACCTTCTAACCCCACATCGGTTAATACCTGTCTTTTTTCGCTGATGAAGAATGCAGGAAGCAACGTAAAAGTGTATATGACATTTTTCAGCCGCCTTTCATTAAAGCTATGGATATCGTTTCTCAGGCGGACGATACTGATGAGCTGTCCAAGGTAATAGTGCTAACATACTATAAACAATACTGTTAATTTGGCGATATTGTTCTTACGAAATCAAAAGTATTAAAACAATCTTCTGTTAAAACTACTCACCACTCATCTATAAACAAGATTACTGAAAACATAAAGAAGGGTACTATTCACAAAATTATTATAAAAATATGAACATCATTTATCACATTTAAATTTCATACTTATTATTAAGGATAAGGTTTAAACAAAAATTGGTAATCGATGAAGATGTTTAATCAAAAAGTCTTAAGTTTTTCCTTGCGTGATTGCTTACTACACTTCTATCATCCTTTTTTCATTTTCACTGGACGAGAAACCGTAACCAGGGATGATGTTAGAATACACCTTGTAGCATAATGAATTATTTGAGTCCATTTCCCACAAATGCAGTAGAAGTTGCCAGAGGGAATCTATATAGATATTTTGAGGATAGGCCATGACCTGCTGTTGAATATATTGAACGTTTTATTATGTCCAAAGTAATAGTGAGGTTAGGTAGTTTCATCTGCTTATGAGTTACGTGGTTCAGTGGGAAAAAAAAATCATGGGTGGCAGTGTCTCGAAAGAATGTAGGTATTATTACGAAAATGCTGTTGTCCGCATGGCTAAAATGAACATACTTTTACTAATGCTTAGCAAAAACATTCGCTTTCTCAGGCGGCAATCGGTCTTTGATCATGTAGCATATTGCGAGGAAAACGGATTTTTTAAGCGGTTCTGCCGAAACTCTCAGAGAATTCACAAGAGTTGATAAACTTGTCTTCCTCCAAAAAATCTTTTTCTATCAAAAGCCAAACCTTTACTGAGTGCTGTATCCAGCGCGGTAGAAGACATAGAAGAAAGAAGCCGTAAAGCTAAAATTATGTTTGCAGTATTTCAGAAAGTTTCTGTAATGCATTATTTCGGAGAGCGGAAGAACAGGGTGACTGAAATCTTCATCTCTACTCCGTCCAACGCATGTTAGTTCACCTCCATGCAGCTAATCTTAAGACAGTTTGTCGGATCAAGAGTTGAACGTTTCGTGAGTGAAGGTTATTTTACAGTTCGGCGATCGGATAAGTTTGGTGCGGCGTTTGGACGGACATAACTATAGAGCAGGTCAAATGAGATCTATAAAAAGTTAGCGGTGAAGCTTGACCCAAGGCCGAAATATGTCTGATGAGTGTTGTGAGCGCGTTGGTTTGCCCATTCCGGGGAGGACTTCAGGTGACGGGAACAGTTGAAACTTTCGCTGAAGTGACGGATACTTCCGACCAGATCATTTCTTTATCGAAATCGGGCAGACTCGACGAATGGTGAAGAAATTTTTTACATTTGGCTGAAGCAGCATTCGCCCTTCAAACCAATCGAAGAGCTCATTTCCCTGTCTTCAGGAATTGTTGCCGATGGTGGATTGAATTGGGACTCAGCAGAAGGGGCTGGGCGAAAATATTGACAAAAGGAATCGTGGGGAAAAAAAGATTTGCTGACTCACTTTGAAGAGGAAGAGTGCAAGAATGTTCACACTGGCCGCTATGAAGAAAATACTAAATTAATTGATATAGATCCTGTGTTTTAGCCCTAACCAGCTGTTTCCAACCCATCGCCCTGTGTTTTTTAAAGTCCGACGACCTTGAAGGCTGTCCACAGGTATATGGCGACGATGTTGCTCTTCGCGCGGGAAGAAGACGATTTTAATGAACGATACTGAACACCTGTTTATTTATGCGTGAATATTTTGATTTTTAATCGAGTTCCATCAAGTTGTTGTATGTTTTCAAACAAATTATTTTTTATGTGAAAAATGCTGTTTTGTATGTTTTTAAACTTGTTTATTGTTAATAAAAATTATATCAACTCTTTATTTCAGACTTTTTATTGCAGAAATAGGTTTTACCTTCAAATAGAAACGTTTAGACACCGAAACGCAATTCTCTACGATTGTCCATTGCTGAGTAGTATGGCTTTTGAGGAAAATCCAGGATGGCGGACATTTACTCAAAATTTAAGGGTGTTGCCCAGGAGGGATTTCTTAAGTTTTTTCCATGGGAGAATTACAGAGGACATAAAGAAATCTATTTCAGAAAGGAATTAGCTTTATAATGATGTATTTCCGTCTCCAACACTAATTTGCCTATACTAATCAGGTTCACTGAACTAAACAGGCTAGCTGGCAGTGCGTTCAGGTATGGAGGATGAGTTGTTGTTGTTGAACTTATAGAAACTGATCGGATCCAATTTCACTCCTCACACTCTAAGATTAGACCATTTTTGAAAGTGTTGGCTTATTTCACGAACACGAAACTAATTGCACGATTTTAATTTACTAAAAATGTACACAAAAATTGTACAAATCATTTTCTCGTATCTATTTAAGTTCCGATAATACACTGTGTCCATCATTTGAGCTCTGACAGTTCTGGGACCATTTCAGTCAAACGTAACCTTCCTGTCTGACTTCTTTATTATTCAACCAATTTGTTAACTTTAAATTCCTACTGACCACTCTTGCGGTGCTGAAGCCCATGAGTCCCAGATCCTGTGGTTCAGTTTGGCACGTTCGTTGAGTCAATAACTTCTGGGTTAACAAAAAATGAAACCGCGTATTGAAGATGGCAAATCCTGTATTGGCGGTCCTCAACTGACAAAAGCTTATGGGGAAAGATTTTCTCTTACTGCAGCTGCTGCTGGAATCTCCAGAGGTGTTTAGAGTCATCTTGATTCGCGACTTCCATTCCAAAGGTTCGTGTTATTTTTATTTGCCACTATTTATTTGGATCAGAAGAGTCAGAAGATATAGAGATTCATCCAAAATCTCGAGATGAAGTCTTCTAACTATTCATATATATTTTCTCTTTCTGATAAGAGAAATAAGAAGTGATTGAGGAGACAAAGTTCTACTAGAAAAAAATAAATTAATTCACGTCTGTACGGAAAATAATCTTGATCTTTGGAAACATGTAGATTGAGGAAGAATTTTCTTGAACATAATACAAATTATATCACGTTTATTTCTCATCATGCCTATTATTTTGGTAGAAGTTTAAGCAGTTTCGGTTTGATGGCACATGTTGTTAGCTTGTACCCATTTACTCCTATACTAAGTAATCAAGATAAACACCACTAACACTTTTATCTTTTCTAATTAATCTAAATGATTCATTACCTATGGTCAATAAATAATTTATTACAAGTTTGACTTAGAGTACTTAAATTTTAAGTCAAGTTCAATATTTTCAGGTTACTTTTCCTGTATTCTTTTTACTCACATTTATGATTAAGATTTACACAACTGGCTGATATTAAAGGACCGTTGCAGCGTAAGGTTAAAATAAATATAAGAATAGGAAAACAAATGTAACAATGCAGTAATGTAAATACCGGGTAAATACCCAAAATGGATTTACCTGGAGTGATTATACTCAATTACTCTATTCATATAAATTACTTGTACGCTACTGGTATGTAATACAATATTGCTATATATATATAAGTAGTAAATCGAAAAATGAAAAGAGTATAAATGTGAAATGTGAAAAAAAGCAAGAACCAATAAGCACAATAACGTTTCTTCAGGGATGAAATTATTGTGAATTATATCTCATATAAAATCTACAAAAACACAATTATCAATCAACTTATAAGAATCAACAAAATTTGCAATAACATAATTCTGCCTTAAAAGCAAATCATGAGACAAAATGCCTCAACTTAATAAAATTCCCCCCTCACTTTACGAACCTCTGATTAATAGGTTTAAGATGTAAGTAAAGGTTGCTTATCAAGAGATGCCGACGCGAGTGTAATCTTCGTGGTAGGGTCATCAAGTCGTAATGTCTGATATTTACCTCGAAAACGCATCTCTTAAACATTTTCACTGGTCTCTCATTTTTTACTGATTTCTTCCACTATTTCTCTACGCTATCTTTCTATCGTTTTCGCTCTTCCATTTAATCTTCAGTCGTTCTGGCTTATACTACCTCCCCTGGCAAGCAGCCAAAAGTTAGCGCAAAGCTGACACTTGACACCCTGTTCACACCCTCAACGCCAGTCTGTGCGTGACCCCTCCGCTTACACTGCCACGTCAACATCCGTCGCTTCTGGTACGTAAAAATTTTTTTTCTTACTTTTCTCTAATGTTATCAATCGTAATTCTGTTTTAATTATACAAAACTCCACTCTCTGTTTTTTTTTTCTGGTTGGTTTTGGCATTAGGGATGAAAATCGAGTGTTTAGGCCTGCGGCGATGGCAACGTTGACTGAAAGAAAATGTCAAACTTTTATATTAGCAATTCATTAATTTCATCCCTGAAGAACGTTAGTGTGGCTATTACGCTTCTTTTATTCATTCACATTTTTATACTCTTTCGTTTTCGTTTGTACTCTATCTACCACAGCCTTTTAACTTGCGGCATTTTAGCGCGTTCATTGTGTATCTGATGTGATATGTTATATATTTTTCCATCTATTTACTATTCACGCATTTTTGACTTTCTCAGTTTATTTTCAAGTTCAGGTTTTTTTCATATCCTATTTTTGATGAATGTTTTATTTATTTTATTGTTTTTCTATTATGTTTTTTGCCTCTTTTTTATATATATATATATATATATTAGAGTCGGCCCTTATTATAATATGGAAGAAAATTTACTTAACATTTTTAAGCCACACCTAATTTTTTTCCTTTTACCATAATATGAAAGTATTCCAAATATTTCTTAAATATATGAAGATTAACCGTGGCTTATCGAGGCTTGATTATATCATTATATAAAATATAGGAGTAAAACGAAAAAATTAAATATTTTAATATGACATTTATTATTCATATTAAAAATGTCTTTATTTTTATTAAGAATTTTAATAATAAACTTTTAATACAGTTAACAATACAATTTTTAATACTTTATATGCTTTTTTAATAATATATTTGTCAGAATTTTCCTTTTCAGCCACTTCTTGCTAGTCCGGATACCTGCTTCCGCAATGGTCTTCGACAATGAAGAAGAAATTGCTTTTTTTCTCTTCATCTACAGTTAATAATCCATTAAAATCTTGCATCAATTTCATTATTATCATTAACAACTCTGTATCATTAACAACTTCTGAGATTTTGGAAAGCTTCTTGTGACTTTAAATAAGAATCGTCCCTATCCCAAAGATCTGGACTGATATTCCAGAAAGCTAATGTCAGATATTCAATTTCTTAAACAAATTTAAACTTTTACTGAGAATTGAAGTCTTCTATTGCTTTTTCTCGAAAAAAATAAAACCAGTAACTAATTATACGATATCATATCTAAATTCTGAACAACAATATTATTAAATATAAATTAGAAAATCTTTTAGAAATTTGATAAATGAAAAAAATTCACTATCATTATAAAATCAAAAAAATATTCTAATCAGAATTTATTCTTAGTAAATAAAATATATTAGTGTTAAAATGTAAATATTACCTAGAAAGGGAACTTCATTAGGCTGAACAGTACATTTCTTAGTATGAAGATTTTCCCGTTTCCAAATTCTCTATGATGCAGCTTTTTTTGGATGCAATATTAACATTTTTTTATCAAAAATCGCTACAATGTTTGACTCTTCATTTAAGTACCGACAATAATTACAAAAACTTCTTCAAAGCAATTGTGAAATGCCCTGTTTATGTTTCATATTTCTTTAACTTTCAAAACATTAAATCATTAATGGAACACCGATTGCGGATGAACTCTAACCATAGATTTAACATACACTGTCACAAGAAACAAACAAGATGTTCTTCAGGCCATTCCTTCCAGACATTTTTTAAGACATTTGTTGTCTGAATAAAAAATATTTAAAGGAGGCTAAATGGCCTTGCCATTCATCGAGCATGATGTAAAGCCCCTGGTGGTCGATTTTTGATAGTCGAGGTCTGGAGTTCCTTCCAATAAGATATGCATAATTCAAGCAAGCTCCAGATAATCGTTCTTCATTTTTTATTTTCAGTTCATTAGAAAGATAATTCACATTACTTGAGTATTTCGCTCTCACTACATATTACGTTCAAGAATATTTATATCCGTATTCGTCCATATAATTTTCTTTTTTCCTGGTATATTCCATTTTTCTCTGGTTTTTTTTTAAAGCAACATCTGGACTAGAAGTCACTTCGTTTAACTCATATTTGAAAACACTTCGTAGCACTAATTCTATAGTATTTATCCACATGGAAAATATGTCATCTCTCTATCTGCACACGCTCTAGAATGTAATCGCACCTGGTGATACGACCCGTGTTCGAGCTAGTTGTGTCAGAATAGAAATTTGAGCTTTATCTTCCAATCCCCAATCTTTTAATACATTTCCAGACAGCCATAGTCTTTAAATTTTCTAATTTTGGCACTCACAGCAATTTTTCTTCATCTTTATATCAACTAACAATAATAGGCAGTCTTTCACTTTTAAATAACTCTCATTTAAGCAGTACCAGCTACCAATGAACATACGAAACTAGGTTCATTTTCTTTAAATAATTCTTTAATCCTAGTAGCCTTCGTCTTACGAAAATCTTCCCTACTATCTTTGGATCGTATTTCGATTGATTGCCAATTCTGATCTATATTGTGTCCACAAGACCAGCTACGACTCCGAGAATAAAACAAGACTTCTCTGACTAATGTGGAATCGTCGAGTACAGCCATTATTTTTTGGGTTTCGAACGGCCGTTTCCTCCCACGTACAATTCCCATTCTTAATTCTATCTGCGCATTTATGTTTTCCTCAAGAGACGACTGGGTAACGTTTGATGAAGGCTCCGGTTGATCAAGAAATATCTTCGGTACCTGACGATTCTTCTGATGAATCCATGAGGAATCATCGATCTCCGAACTATGATGAGCCTTGAACCGTCTGTTTCTTGCTTGTTCTATGACTCTCAATATTACCCTTTCTTCACCTTTTGCTAGGCTTCCATGCGATTCCCAAGTAGACACCCTTCTCTCCGTCCTGGTTTTCCTTGGCTCAATAAAATTTTCTATTTTCTTCAATTTTTATGATTTCCAGGACATTAGCGTGAGCAATATCAAATAAATTATTTAAATCTTATATAAAGTTGCGTTCATTTCCTTCTTGCGTTCTGCGTGTTCTACGGCTGGACTTTTTTTTGAAATTGCGCTGATTGTACATCTTCATGATCTTTTCTACCAATGATTGTCCGCTCTTGTGGGAATCCTTTTCTTTCTCCCAGAAAATAGAGGCACTCGCGCACTATCAACACTTTGGCACTTTTCCTTATGGATGATTTAACTTCATGTAAGAATTATAAAATAGCACCGATACTACTTGCCGATTAGATGGAGTTTGCATCCGGTAATTTGAGGACGTTCACTACCAATTAAATAAATATTTCGGTCACCACTTCTCAAATTCAGAAGCCATAATTGCACTAAGTAGTTGATACGAACGCAGCGACTAAGTAGACCGAGAACGAGACGCCGGCGGAGGAAGGAGAGAGCAATACGTAACG
>BGPR01000614.1:300293-352249 GCA_013235015.1 Araneus ventricosus | reverse complement strand
CTTTTCCTTTTTATAACTGCTTACTCAAGAGTTAATCTGAAATCATAAATCCATACGGAAGTCGGATTGCATTTTATCATTCTTAACAAATAAAGAGCGGATATTACTTCGAGGCCAGCTGTGCATGCAGTTTGCATTTATGCAGCGTTCTGTCCACAGGTGAAATATACGAGCAGGTGGCTGCATGACCGAATCTTTTAAATAAAAAAATTAATAAAACAACCATGCTTCGTAATTCCGATCCAGTTTTGACACACAAATAAAGCTTTTGAAAAATGAATTCGCCCAGCTACCTAAAAATTCATTTCATGTTTTGACATTTTTCTGGAAATAATGCCGCCTTTCGATTGTACTTTCCAGGTACTTTAACGCGTGGTTTACAAGTCTTTGTTTGCTTTCGGAGTTTCATGTCCCAGGTTTTGAACAGACTCTGCAGTAAAAGTCGTGGTTAAAAATATATGTTCACTTTTACTGCGGGTTTATTTTATTTATTTCGTCCACAAATAATGTCAAATAATAGACGGGAGAAACTCAACATTTCAAGTTTTGCAGTAGTCATCTGTTCAAGCGTAGTATTCTGAACACTGTCTCAAATGGAAATATATACACTTACATTGATAACATTCCCAAATATTACGAATACATCCTACGGAATCAACATATTGGGGTTACATAAAAGTACCTCCAAGTGCTCTGAGTGTCGTACATAATATAATTTAAGAATTGATAACAATGGGGAAATTCAGCATTTTTTTATTTTTTTAAATCGATTTAGAATGTTTCAAAATGAACAATAACATTTAAAAAAATTCTAGGCAGTTTTGTTTTTTTTATTTGCACTCAAAGTTCTTCTCTGAGATTTGGTGGGAAAAACGATTCATTCTGGCTCGAAACGGGTCTGACGTCATCTCTGCTCAAACAGCAGCTATCTTATGCTTACTTCCCGTTCGCTCGCTATAGAAGTTTTGCTTTTTTTCCATATTTTCCGACTATCGCATCAGATAAAATAATGTCGAAAATGTACAAATATTGCATTGTTCCTAAATGTGTTAATACATCTATAACTGCAGCCGATACATTATTTATCAATGTACCAAATATGATGTTCTTCGCAAAAAGTGGTGTAAAGCAATGAAGAGAGGTGATAAAGTTAATCCAAAATTTTCTGCAAGCAGAGTTCTTCATGTCTGTGGAGACCATTTTGATGTGGGTAATTAATACATATTATATATATTAAATTTGTATATCACGAAGCACAGTAAAAAGTAGCCTTGAATTCCATATCTGTTTTGTTTTGAATATAAGTATTACAGCATGGATCAGATGAGATTAGCAGCAAAAAATAGATAGTTATTTATAAAGTAAATAGTTAAATTTAGATAGTTATTTTCCCATGTATCATCCTCCTTTTCTTTGATTACATGGAATTTATATTTTAAGAAACCAATGGTCCCCCATACCAATATCAGAAACCAATGTAAAAAATAATTTTGAATTCAATATCTGTTTTGCTTTGAAAAGAAGTATAAGGTGAGGTTAGCGGCAGAAAAGAAATAGATATTTTAAAGCAAATAATAAAATTTAATTAGTTTTTTCCTCCCATCCCCCCCCCCCCCCCGCTTTTTGATTATATGGAATTTATATTTTAACCCTTTGAGGGACGTTGAGACAGCTGTCCAACCTTCTGAGATATTTTCTTTTAAAAACTACTTGCTCTTGTTATTTTACTTCATAAATTGTTTCAATAGGTATTGGAATGTTTCATATATTTTTTAAAAAATTACAATACCATTGAAAATTAATTAGAATATCTTAAAGTTTAAATTTATGACTTTTTTATGATGAAATTCGTTTCCATTTGCAGTACAAGGAAATAATTTGCAGAATTAATTTTGATGAAAAATCAATTATTTAGCTTCATTTAGATTCAATGAATATATTCAAATCAAAATCAGTCTTCAAAAAGTCAGTCTTAGTTCAGTCGCATTTGGTCTTCTTTGAATATTATTATAATTTCATATAGGTTTCTTTATATAATTTATTTAAACAGGATTTTATATTAATTACTGTCATCTGGTATCTTAAAATTAATACTTGTACAAAAGGAAATAATTTATAAATTTCACAGCATAGTGAAATAAAACTATATAAAATAAAATTAATTTTTCAAAGGCACACATGTATTTAAAAAAATGCCGTACTCGAATTTATTTTGAGAGGAATTTCTGAAATAAGTATATTACCTTTTCTGTGTGTGTAGGCATGCCCAATTTCACAGATCATGCAAAAGCAGGTTCTTAGCTTTTCACTCTTTCTTGTACGACAGAAATCGCATCGTCTTCTCAGAATGTCCGAGGGTCCCTCTTCAGTTTATCGCTGCCGGATCCTTTTGAAAACCTATCCGTTTTTCCTCAGGCGAATTTTATTATGTATAGTATATAGCTTCTTTCTGGTTACTGAATGTATTCAAGGGAAGTCATCAAAAATCTGAGTTTTTCTTGAAATACATTGCCATCATTGTGGAATCAATCTTTGGCATTATCCGACTTCCCTTGTACGAAACCAATATCCATTATGAAATTAAACGTAAAATAGATGAGGGGTGAGAAGGTTATTGTCAGAATGTACCGATACCGTTTAAATGTGTGCCATCACAAATTAAAAGGTGATTTGACAAGAAAAACAGGTACACTGAGGATTGGGAAAAGGATGACAGTGTTAATTATTTCAATGAAGAGTTACTTGGAGTACCTGCCAATATCATCACAAATGTATACAAATAACACTTAACACATTGTGTGCGAGATACGAATTAGATGCAAGCTCAAATAAAAAGACAAACCGTAACTGCGCTTACTCTAGACAATGTATACCATAAAAGAAAAAAGTGAGCATATTCTGCAGACATATACTCAACTTGTCTAAACTAGTAGTTCGCAAGACAAATTCTTGAATAAAAATTTTGATGTTGGGTAATTCGAGAAAAGCGTATTTTTACGTTTCCCGCTTCCAAAGTGTTAACATAAGCATATAAATATAAATAGTAGGAACGGCAAGAACAGAGTGAATTCACGTGACGTCAGAGCTATATAGTAATTGTCGAGCAACTAACTGTTGGATCCCCGAATCATATTGCCACGGAGCATTTCACAGTTACCACGTGAGTATGAATTGATCTTATATGTATTATACAGAAATTGAAAGTATCTGATAATACTTAGAAAAAATCATACACAAATAATATTAATATTTACGAAATTGTTTATTGTTTTTTCTTTTGTATTGCGAGGCATAATATAAATATACAGAAACTATCGGTTACAGGTCGATTATTAATTTTATAAATCAGACTCTCTGAATTATTATGATTGGGACGGGTTACAGTTTGAGACTAACAAAATATATTTATTTTTAAAATTTGTCTTAAAAAGTAAAAATGCTCCAAATTTTATTTAACCCATATGATTCCTCCATCAAAAGAATGCTAATCAATGCAAAAAGAAGAGAAAAATATCTTTAATCCTCTATGAAATCACTTTTTCTTCAGACAATCATTAAAAATTCGCAAAAAATAGTTTGAGAATTTCAAATTGATTTAAAAGAAATATTCTTTCTCTCATGTCAAAATGAGGTTTGTTTCCTAATGGGAAAAAAATGTTGTAATATCGACTTAAAATGCAAAACGAAACTATCAAATGTCCAATTAAACATCATATAAGCTTATTTTTTTTCATATTTTTTTAATATTTTTTATCCAATTTCAAGTGTTTATGATTAATAAGATAAAATTTAAACAAAAAGAAATCTAGATGGGATGAAGGGCTTGACATTTGTCAAGTTTTTCATCTTATCTAGAAAAAAAAAGGATTTAAAAATCCTCGTCTTTTCATATTTTTCTGTTTCTTCTAGCTTCTAATGCAATGAAAAAAAATTCACGTGAATTTGTATAGATGCTAAGAGATATAAAGTTTTTTTCTGCCGACAAAAGTAGAAGAAATAAACGCATTTAAGCCAGTGATTCCTAAACTTTTTTGATTCTCGGCGCCCTTAATGGAATTTTTTTTCCCAAGGCTCACTGTGTAAAACTTTTAACAAGTACTTTTTGCGAAATAGCCAATATTCGAGTGTATAGCTTGGATATTAATAAATAAAACACATTTCAGATAAATAAAAATATATTGAACAAATTGTAACTAGTACTTCTGTGAACAATAGTTCTCGCATCAAAATAAATAAATAAAAATAAAAAAACACCTAAGGTCTGCTCTTCATCGCAGCTTTTAAACATATGGCTATTTTTTTCGAATGCGAATTATTCACACAAATTTCTGCTTTTATCAGTATTTACAAAATTACAATTAAATGTCTGCTTTTATAAGTATTAGCAAAATTACAATTTAATGTTTGCCCATTACCAAAATGACTCAAATCTGTTAATGGTGCCAAACTCACCAAAGACTCATCAAACTTTGAAACCATTTAAACGGTCACCATCTTGAAATGAATACAAAAAGTAAAAATCCTAGCTCATAGGTCGTTTTTAATGACTTCAATGAAAATTCATGCAAAAAACGAAAGAAAAAAATGGAACAATGCGTTTGGTCGTGACTGCGTAACAAAGAAATTGACCGAAATACCGAACGCTCGGTCAAATAAATATAATAATTAGTGGGATGAATGGACCTGTTGATCATTCACATTTTCTCAAATCGTGGAATTAAAATGGACTACCATTTATGACAGCAACTTCCGAAGGCCCGGCTTCGCACAAATAAGAAATAGCAAATGGGATTAAAATTCTCTGATCTTTACCATTTAGAAGTGGATATTTATCTTTCGCTGAAAACCAAAACTTAGTTGATTCCACGCTGTTAAATTTTGTTTTTAAGAATTATCACCAAACAACTCAATCAGATTATCTTCTTCCGCAGAAGCCAATACAGATGGAGCAATGGTACTAAATGGATCTTGAATCGATACAAAATTATCCATATTATCATTTTGAAAATGTGTTTCTGAATCTAGTTGATAAGTTGTGATAAGTGCTCTGCAAAAATGTCTGGATTTACGAAATCGAAACGAAAATGCAAATAAAGTTAAGAAAATTACATAATTATCTTGCGCGCCCCTATGAGGCAGTCGAGACTGCCCTGGGCGCCTCGATTCACGCTTTAGGAACTACTGGTTTAAGTATTCTTTGTGAAATTAACAGGTTATTCTTCGAAGAACTTTCATACATAAAGATTTTCATTATTCATTTTATTTCGTTTATTCATTACGATTCTCCGTCATGTGATATACTATTTTACCATATCGATATCAGAAATTTATAACAAAATGTTGATCTAAGGAAAGGAAATTTATAACAAAATGTTGATCTAAGGAAAGGAAATTTATAACAAAATGCTGATCTAAGGAAAGGAAATTTATAACAAAATGCTGATCTGAGGAAAAGAAATTTATAACAAAATGTTGATCTAGGGAAAGGAAATTTATAACAAAATGCTAACAAATGTTCAATAGGCTTGAACATATGAGGAGGAACAGAATTGGCTCTTGATTGTCGGTTTAAGACAGTCAAACAAACGTCAGCATGAGACTGAAAAACAATAAAATATTTGGCGGTTTAGTTTAGCGTAGTAATATTAACGTCCCGTTTTTGAAGCAACACGGGGCTATTTTGGAACTGACCCCGTAATTTTGAACCGCGGTCAGATGACGAGGACGACTCCTGAGCTGGCACCCCCTCTCCAAGCTTCCGCACCACAACAACGGGAGGACGTTTTCCCCAGGGAGTCAGATTTAACGTGCACCAGACCTAAATATATGGCGGATCTTTAGTGGAAGCGAGTTTCGAACTTGGAAATCCTCCGAAACCGAGACTTTACTACCATTTGGCCAACGTGGCCCTAAACATTTAGCATATCAAAGATTCTGGCTTTCTTCTCAGAATCAATTTAGGTATATGCTAAGATTTTAGAACGCAATTGCGAGGACACTAGTGTCAATCACAGATATGAAGTTACTTTAGTTTAGTTAGATGAACTTCCCGTTTTGAAGCTGAATGAGGGCTATTTTGGAACATAACATGGCAGTCAGATGACAGCTGAACTGACACCCACATATCCAAATATCAACACCACACCAACGAAAGGACGTTTGATTGGTGGTTTGAACTGCTACACGGGGGGAGTTGGTGCACGTCAAATCCGTAAGAATTTAAAGCGTACCAATTCTACGTGCTTGGCAGTTCTTGGTGAAATCGGGTCTCGAATCCACTTCCCTCCCCTTAACAAGGCGAGATTCTGGCACTAAACCCCAGTGGTCTCATTGAAATATGAAAGTAAAGAGAACAGATAGTGGATTGAAGAAGAATTGCTCATTTTTCAGAAGATGATGAGTTTTAGAATAAGGACGAAACAAACACACATACGTATATAATGAATGCATGTAATTTATCAAAACAGCAATCGAAGATGCGCGGAAACAAACAAACAAAAGAAAGAAATACAGCGGCATCACACACTATAGAGTAAGAAAAGAAAAAAGAGAGATGGTTTTGTACCTTTCCAAGTCAAATTTTTCTTGGCATTTTAATTTTTATTAATTATTCTATGCATATAATCTCACTTGAATTATTATATATTTACTTCTGCCTTTTTTATTAAAAAAATGGAAATTGGCCGAAGCAAATTTCGGACTATCATGCGCCAAAGGAATTTTAGTGGACAATTAATTTGGATGGGAAGTTGATAAATTTGTTATGCACATCCATTTGATAAGTTAAAATATATATCATAAAGTGACATCCATGATTACGTGATCGCCAGTAATTCCATTTTGTCTCATCAAGTTACCATCAATATTGTCAAAAATAATGCCTTTTTCCAATTTTGTATTTCCTGACTGAGAAGTATATCGGAATTAAACTAGTATCGAATAATAGTTTTTCCTTTTCCTTCGATTTGGTATAATTCGGTTAGCAGAGAAACAACCATTGACTTAATGTCGGTTTCTCTACAGAAAATTATCCCAATTTTTGTGAAATTTAGAATCCCAGCAGGTGGGGGGGGGACCTTGAGAAAGTCCATCTGTCGGATTCTCTTCTTACTTTTCGTTTATATTGTTGAATTTACTTTGTCTTACTTGTGCTTTTCAGTTTGTTAGTTAATCTTGAATAAAACTAACATTTAGTAAGGGGAGACTTCCATGTATGACAACTTTCATGTTGCCTGTTTACTTTCTCGTACAAAGAGAAAATAATGTGATCATCATAAAATTCGATCTCGAAATTTTAATGAGTCTACACGATTTAGACATTTCTGAGTCAGAAAAGAAAACCTTTTTCGAATTATGTCAGTCTATCAGTCTGTAAACAAGATAACTCAGACATGGAACGAGTTCGACGAATGAAATTTGGTGTGTTGCCATCACATTAATATCATAGATCTGTACCAAGTTTCAAACGGAATCCGTCTATCTGTTTGTTCGAGTACATGCGAACACGAAAACTCCTAAATGTAATTTCTAGCATGAAATTTGGCATACGGTTTTGTCACTAAAATTGTAGGTCTGCATCAAATTTGGGACAATAATTCATTTCGTCGCCGGATAGACTGCTTGCCTGCTTGTTCGTGTCCAAAACCGTAACGAACTAGAAATAGGAAATTTGGTATATGATCTTGACAACTAAACTACATATCTGATGCAAATTTTGGGTTAAAACGGACAATTGGAAGAGGTACTCTTCCAGAATGTGTACTCGATTCCCTTTACTATAGTACAAAACTGTACACAAAAAGCGCCTTTGTTGTGGAAGTATACCAGAAAGTCGAAACACTTGCGCCTGTTCGATATATACTATTTCTACTAACTTTACTATTCTTATTATTTCTATTCTCTTGACTTGACCTCCGATATATCTCTAGTTTGTAGATACAGTCGACGCTCGTTATAACGACCCTCTACGTCCCACAGCAAAAGATCTTTATAACGAGTGGTCGCTATAGTGGATATAATTTTAAAAAAATGTACGCATGCATTCTCATCAGTTCCGTAAAAATAGGCGATTTTTAAAGAGATTCCAACTAAATACTGAAATTATTTTTTATCATTGGTATTAAAAATAAAATGTTATCAATTAAAAATATATTTCTAAAACAGATTTTAAAGTAGAAAATAAAGGGTGTTATATACTTTCAAAACATTTATTTTCTAAAGAAAAAAAATCAGAAATGGTTGTTTGTCTTTTCTGCACATGTGAGTTCTGCAAAACATAATTTTCCATTTCAGTTAAAGATGATAAATAATGTTCTGTATTTTCTTGCCTTTCAAAAAAACCTCAATAGCACTTGAAGCATTTTTTATTCTATGCTATTCTAATTTCCGCGCTGTGGTGAGCGCTGATTTAAAGACTACATCGACGAAGCTAGGCAATACAATAATCAAGGTTTACGTTTAGAAACATGTTCTTTTTGGAAAAATACCGGGAAGAGTGTCAGCTGAATTCGGACGTTGTATTGGGATTAGACGACACTGGACGGTTGTTATACCGGAAGTAAAATAACATAGAGTGCATATTGAAACACAGTTGGGGATTTTATCACTGGTCGTTATAATCGAATGGTCTTTATAATGTGTGGTCGTTATAACGAGCGTCGACTGTACTACGATTTTTTATTTGTTGACGCCACCGATCGTATATCGAAGCTAATATCATGTTGACACATGATAACAATATGAAACTCTTTCAAATGGAATGGTTACATTTATGCTTTTAAAGTGAAATGTAGAATCGAATTGCATGATTTCCATTTTCACGGCATTTACAGGAAATTGATCTACCACTTACATACGGAGTTAAGTGTGCAATATAACTGACAAAAAACCCCTTTTTTTTCTTTCCACTCACCAAATAATATAATTGATAAAACTGCAAAATAGTTTTTTTTCTTCCATCTCACCACATATTGTTCCATTCACGATTTCAGAAAAAAGAAAATGAATTAGTTTTTTTTCTTCCTTTACGAGATCTACAACAACTTTCCTTGTCTTTCGGAACAAGAGACAAAAAGACACATTTATGACACTAAAACCCACCACTTCCCTAATTCATGACTAAGTCCCATCATAACGTAGCATCACATCACAACTACTCCTTTCTGTGACAATCTCTCCACATAATGGAGTTTTTTTTTCCCGCCACCGTGTATTGGAATCAAGCGGAGCACGATTCGAGATGAGTTATATTTCGAGTTCGTTAAGTGGTGGAGGCGAAAGGAGTCACTAATGGATTTCTGCCATTAGTTGCGGCGTTTTGACTATGGACTCCCTGTGGGAAGGTCCAAGTACTAGGAATGACATCATCTTCGCTACCACGAATTCTGTATAATAATTTATCTCTTTGTTGGAATTTTTTTTGTATGGTGCCTTCTATCTCTCTATATAAATTCGTCGTTTGTGTAACATGTGAACGTTCGAAATGAACTAGTAAATTGATAAAATGCAAAAATTAGGCCTTCAGCATTTCATAAAAATATCCCGCGAGAAATATATCTTTATCCCAGAACCAGACGAATGTTAGTCACATTATGCTCAACTTTTCAGGGGAGCATGAAAATTGAAAAGACTCATTCACTATGAAGACTTATACCGTTATAACTCGAGTAAATTACAAAACGATGGTTTTCAACAGTCTAGCCTAATTATGGCTCGATCAAAAATCAAATTATATATCCAGAACGATAATAATCTGAAAATTGTCATTTTTTAGCTTACGTTCATCTGGTTCTGAGGTACAGATATATGGGGGAGCCAGAATTAAAGTGGACTAAGTCCATGAGACTCATTTCTGAGAAAACAGTTCTCAAAGTTGATCAACTGCATTTAAATTAACAGGGGACTTGCTGCCTGGCGGATGCAAATTGAAGTATGGACCTGAATCCTTATAACACATAAGAGACACAAGATACAAAGTGAAAGAAAAAGAGAAAGAGAGAGACCCTACAACCCTCTATGAGATTTTAGGCGTTGATGGAAAAACTGAGTAAATTGGAATTTTAATCACATTCATAATATATTTTAATTTTTAATGATTTTTTAAAAAATTCATCTTCGCGATATTTACCGTCACTTAATTTCTCAATAATATTGTTTTTAGGCTGTCTCTATTTTTGCTTTGTCTTCCAGATTTTTAATAAAAAACAATATTTTCTTCTTATTAGTACACTAATAAAATTGATACTGTTATTTTTGTACTGTTAATTGTTAATATGTTCGCCGCCACGACTCACGCCTGATATTCGGACATTCTGTCTAATTAGATGACTCCTTCTCTGCTATAGTTAACAAATAGTACAAGAGTCATTTAATCAATTAGAAAGTCTATGATGCTCTGGAGTGTCAATAGCAGCAAACGTTTTAAAAGTACTAATAGTGTTTTTCATGTTTTTTTAACTTTATTATTTCATACTTTTAAAATCTTTAATGTATTTCGTAATGCGTTATTGTAATTACAACGGAATCAATAATACATTCATTGAAGATGCTGTGAAAAAAAGTGAAGTGGATAGCAAACAAAAACGATTTAAAGATGCCGTAAATGACGATGCTGACAAAGTTTTCAACTAAAATTTTCATTTTGAACTTCTTAAAAAAAGTTTCAATAGAAAATTTTATATCAGTTTAAGTTTATATCAGTTTTTTATCATAAATTTCTATACTTTATATGTTTATAAAATGCAGCGATTTAAATTATTGTAAATTTATTATTTGTAAGATGAATCAAAAAGCGCATTAAAATATATTACTATAGTAATATATGCACACGCACATAAATATTGGATGCACAAACCTTCAAACTGTCTATAACGATAACAATTTATTTTCTAGGTCCCTACAATATCGTTATAGACAGGTTTACTGTATAAGAAAGTAATAAAAAATTCATCAATATTCATCCATATCTTCTACATTGGTAAATAAGTACAGTGAATGAACGGTTAAAGACATATTCCGTTTAAACATATTATTGACTACCTGAATTGTTTGTAAACCGATCACGAATTTTTAGATTCTTTTAGAAAATGTTTAATTCGTTCCGGAGATAGTGGCGTAGAGGGGGAAGTGGCACCCGGTGTATAATATGATTTTTTTGTCCCCCCCCCCCGGGGTGTCATCAGTGGCTTAGCGAAAATAGATGGCGCCCGGGGCATGGTGTCATTTTTTCGACCCCTTGTCATTTTTAACTTCGAAAAGTGATACAAGCGTACTAATATTTTGTTTCCATGGCGCCTGGGGCATCTGTACCTCTTTGCCTCTCCCACTGCAGGAGGTGCAAAATATAAATAAAAAAATTATATAATTTTTCACTGCTTTAGTTTATATGCAATGGCAATACTATATTCACATGGATTTTGCTTCCTGTTTGTGAGGTGCCTGGTGGTACATTTTTTTGTGCCGACATTCTATCTACACCATTTCCTCAGTGGTATATTGTTTGCACCATCTTTCCTATAGAAATAAATAGCCTGCCTTGTGCGTCTAATGTCTATTTTTAGTCAAATATGCTGCAATTGAAACAGTTGAAGATCCTATCCAATTTTTCTTATTTTTCTGTTATGCGTGTGATTAGGTAGTCGTTTTTCCGAACATATGTTTGTTTTCCAAACATAAATATCTTTTGTGAAGTTGTTCATTGTACGATTCGTTCGCTGCTCGAATTGTTCACTTAAGCTTTATTATTCCTTTGTGCTTTACGTTACAAAATTTTTCTCTTTAGTAAAAGAAAATGTGAACTTACTCGTAAAACTGAATCTGGAAGGTAAAGTTTCTTTATTTTTTCGAAATATTTTTTTATAACTCTTTTTTTTGCTTAAGTTACCTAGCAACCCTTTATATCATTAAGCAAATTACTTGAATTACACGCCTACATGGTTATCGGATCACCAAATAGCGTTGCTTGGCGATATGAGAGCCTCTGGCAGTTGTTTTGGGACAGCCTATATAGAGCAGAACTGTTGTTATGCGTTCTGTGTCATTTCTCTAACCAGTGATATTAGCATATTTAAATTGTAAAACTGTAAGACCGATCGAGATGCAAACAGCCATATTACGACTGAAAGCTGATATTTTGACTTCAGATATTCGGCTTCAAGTTGTTTTCTGTTTATGTACCTGTTTATGTATCTGTCCGTTCACCTGTATTTCGTATAATTTCTTTTTTCGAATTTTTCACAGTTATTTTCGATATGCTAGAGCAAGGGTTCCCAAACTTTTTTCACTCGCGTACCCCTTGATTAGTCTTTTTATTTTTGAGTACCCCTACTGTCATTCCCCCCCCCTCCCCAACCATCTCTTCGCTCCAAGGGCTTAGGTTAGCTTAAGACGAAACGAAATTAATAAAATTTGAAGGATTTATTCTTGACTTTACATTTTACTCCATTACTGAGAACAGTATTAGTTCAATGTCAAAATAAATGAAAATAGCATTGAAACAATTTCGCGTTAATTTATTATGAGAGCTACCAATTACTCAATTACACGAAAATTAACCTACTTCTTCCTTTTTCTTATTTTGTGAATAGGTTTTCAGACTCGTACAATTTTCACTTTTTTTCAAACGAAGCTGAGAGAGCGAAATTTTAGAATGTTCTTGTGTTTTGTGTTTTCCGCCATTACCAAAATCGCTTTCGCGTGCCCCTAACTGGTCTCCCGCATACCCCAGGGGTACATGTACCATAGGTTGGGAACCTCTGTGTTAGAGTCTTCAAGAGAAGTACTGTTCTCTTAAATTTTGTCATCTAAGAAGACGCCAAAGATTTAGCAGAACAGCATCTGAAAGTTTAAAATAATACACTCTTTTCAACTAAAAACGGAAGTCTTGCCTCGTCACGAAATCTTTCCTAGAACTACTTGAGGATATAAATAAATATTAACACAGATAATGATTGTGAAATTGATATTTTTTCATCTTAGATTAACTCCAAAAATAGAAACAGATACTCGCTGTCTCTTTTGTTGGAAAAATGTGTGATACAATCAAGAAAAAAAAAGTAAGAGATAGTTCAAATTAGTTCCACCCACCTTTATGTTCCAGAATAAGGATTTTATTTTCTAACTAGTGATTGGAACTAAATAATTTTAGGTAGAGAGAGTGGGGTAAAACCGGGTACCCTTGATTCTGGCACTACTAGTTTTCCTTTCTAGCGGACAGATACTGAATTACACTCTAATAGTCAAGAAAAAGGAACAGTCGTAGTGGCGTGTGGCAGCTGTTGAATGCACTGCATCTGTGAAGGTTTATTTGTTTTAAAACGTCAACTCTCTAATGTTCGTTTGATTTTAAACTGTCCTTACTTAAAAATCAATCCAGTTATAAAAACTATATTTAGCAGCTTATTATACGTTTACTAAGGATTTATACCCTATCAAACAATAAGAATTTAATCCAACAGTTAAGCGGTTCTATTTCGTTTTTCATAACCTCTGCACTCGGAGTAAAATCGGGTACTCCAAGTGGCGTAAGACCGGGACAGTCAGTAATGATGATTCCTCCGATTAAGACGATAAAAACACATCAGACGTGGATTGTTTACATTTTAATGATGTATTTTCTAATTTAAATATATTAGAAGGGTTAATTCAATGTAGAAACTGTCTTAGCTGAGGCCACGAAAGTTGCAGTGGCGTGGAGTAATAAGACCACTGCTTTACACGTGAATTTTGTATCTAATATTCTTAAATTGTCATACTGAACAAAAATGTTTGCTACTTTTCCATTAAAACTTTCCCCAGTGACCTATATTGCCAATTTCCATGTCAGTTTCACCTAGCCTGCATTTGTTTTAACCTTAAAAGTGACATTTTGGTGTGATAGGACATTAATTTCGTTCCTGTTGATCCTAAAATGTAAAATAAGATAAAAAATTTGATCCATAACATGTTTCTTGAGAAGAATGTATTTTTATGTACTTGGGACAAAAAAAATAACATGCCATTAAAAGTTTAAAAGTACGAGACTGAATGTAACTACTGCTATGAACAGCATGAGCTTGAATGTACTACATGATAAGCTGAAAAAAAGATGAGGATCTTGACTTATTTTTTTCAGATACCTCCAGATATCATAATTTTGATTATAAACGAAGCTCAAACAAGTGATTTCGTGTTTTAATTGCAGCAAAACCAAGTAAACCTGTGACCTTCATTAAATACTAGCGGCCTTCGGCGACCAGCTTGTTCGCCGGGAATATAATTTCAGTTGAATCTTTTACGTATAATTTGATATTCATGATTTCCTTCAAAAAGTAATTCTAAATTTCATTTGTGATAAACATTTAACCTATGTTGTTTCAGTAGTCTTGCACCTGTTCATGAACGTCCCTAATGGTGTCAAGTAACTGTTTGTGTCATGTAACATCCAACTACTAGCTGTCGGCATCAACTTCACTCTTATTTCTCTTACAAAATATGTATTTGATTTCAACATTAAAATGGCTCGATATATTTTACTTCCAGCAACATGTTAGCTGGAAGAAAATATTCTGATTAAAATATAGCAGTAAACGTTAAGAAACTACCTTAGCTTTCAATAATTGAAGAGAAACACGCAAATAAATATTTGTTTAAGCAATGAAAACGGTTTGAATTGCGTTGCAACAGTGAAAAGTATTGTTGTAAATTATGTCAAAAATATTTTTAAAAATATTAAAATTAGAGAGTAAATTTTACGACAACTTAAGTGATATCATTGAAAAAAAAATTTTAAAATTTTCATATGGTATCAAAATAATTTTTGTGCTGAAATATGTTTGGAAGATATTAAGAAAAAACGCCAAAATTGCGCTTCATTTTTCATTAATTAAAATTCGATTTAAAATTTCGAAAAACGGCTCCGAGTTGCACGTCTCCCCTCCAAATTATGTTTGTGCCAAATTTCATAGCTCTAGGTCTAGCGGTCTGTCCTGTAGAGCGCCACACGCACAGAGACACACACACACACATTCTTCTTTATTATTAGTAGAGATCTGGTCCCTTCTTCCTCCTCTTCCTTTTGCTGATCTTATTTGTTTATGTAATAGTTATTCTAAGTGTATATACCTCTTTTGGGACATTCTGTAGTACTGAATCTCATACCATACAGAATATATTTTTTCATTCAAGAAATGGTTTGATGAGACAAGACATTATTTTAAGCGCCAAATAATTTCCAATAACAAAGCATGCAATCATTCGAAAGCAATGACGGATTCTTTCAATACAAGAAAATCGACGTCTCATTGTACATTCAGATAGATTCTTTCATCTCAGCCCTCTAATAAACATCTCATTCAATCGATTTTTCGATGCAGTTTTCTTCCAAGTACCAAATAATTCGCAGTCAGAAGAGATTAATATATTCCCTGTTTAGGACTTTGAGCTAAGAAAGAGAAAAAGTATTAAAAAGAAGCGACTTGCATTACACAAAAGCGTATCCCTCCCTTGTTTACTCCGCAGTATCTGTAACGCACTCACGGGCACTTTACTTCCGCTTCCTTCATGCTTATTAAAATCATACCTCCAGCTCCCCCACTCAGGTTCTTTTCCTGTTTCCTGGGGAGGGCACACCTCACTCGAGCGGAGTTCCGTCACAACGAAGCGAAAAGGGGTGAAAAAGAAATAAAAACGGTCGTTAAAAGTTACAGAAAGAGAGAGCTGAAGTTTTGTGCGAGTGAGGCAATGAATTTTTAAATCGATACATCGCGTTTTAGTTTTGAATGGTCGGCATACTAATGGTTTGAGGGAATTTTATTCTTTATTTTACATTTCATATATTACAGTGGAATTTGGATCATTTGAAAGTTCTTAATTCGAATTCGTCGATAATTTAAATATTTGTTCACTCGGAGTTTTTTCCTATTAACATAATGTTCAAATATCGTCTATAATTCGAACTCCTTTTGGTAATTCGAAGTTAGAACTAAAAATTGTAAAAAAAAATTATTTTTACATCTTATTTGTTTTTGTCAGTTAAAGAAGTTTTCACATCTAGACAGAAATAGTTTTGTATAATTGTAGTATTAAAAGTGCTGTATATTGTTTATTTATTAAAATTATTCTTTTTTAAATTACTTTTTTTAATTATCAAAACTTTATATATTACTATTTATTTATTACTCTTTTAAACTGATAAATATTAGAAATGAATCTTTACTGCCATTTTTAGCTTAAAAAATGTCATTTTCTCTTGCTGAGCTCATTTTTATATTTAGCTATTCTTAATTCGAACTTTTAATGTGGTCCCTTCAGCTTCGAATTAGTGAAGTTCCACTGTACTTCATAACTAGGTAAAGCAGGTCTTAAAATATGGGTCGTGTAAGATCGACTAGCAGAATTTGAAGTCACAAGAATTATGGCACTAAATATTTTCGTTAATTCTTTTATAAATAATATGTCTCAAATATAATTAAGGAAATTAGACTAATTAAAATATTTCAATTAAATCTTTCTTAATAAAGTCGGTTTCTTAAAGTATAGGTGCTTACTTCTAGTGGAGCTGCTCACATACATGAATTTTAGGGTCGTGGAAGCAAGTACAGCGTCTGCTTCTATTTCCTTAGTCTTTCCAATGAACAAAAAATATTTAGAAATCTCTTTTGCTTTGAAAAAATCCCAATACAGTTTTCGAAATAAGCATGTTTAACCAAACTTCTTTTTTTCAATCACAAATGAATGATAAGAATTAAAAAATTTACTAACGACTAGCAACTAAAATAATTTTCCCTGGTTACCTTTGCGAGTTACAAAAATAAATAAATAAATAAATATAAATAAATAAATAAAATTCTCTCTCAATAAAGCTGAAAAAAAAAGTATTTTTTTGTAACTTGACGAGCTTTTAAATTTTTTAAGACAAATTTCCAGTACTGTCCAGCTCATAACCTGACATTATTATACCGAGATTTCGCGCGTAAACGCACGTAACCCAGTTGATCCCTACTTAAATCCTGGGAGTGCAGACCACAGATGCGTGAAGCAAGCAGCGCACGCGACGTTTATCGCTCCAACTAAGTTTTTCGACCCGGATATTTCGTCAGATGCGCTTGAAAATCATGCAACTCATCTGAAATTTGCAATAAGCCGAAATCAGCTGATTTTGCAGTTTGGAAAGTCATGTATTAAGATAAGAATAAGAGAATTTTGTAACTTTTCCTTCAACTCAAAAGTTACTTTGTTTCAACAGTAAACCATGACATCGATCCCGCGCCACGATAACATCGTAGTAAAGTCTCGGTTTCCAGAATAGAGCGATTGCAGGTTCAAGACCAGGTTCCATCGAGGATCTTCTTCGCATGCGAAATCTGCCGTCGACGGTCTCACGTTCATAGGGTACTATTGTGTGGAAGTTTGGTGAGTTGTTTGCCAGCTCGGGTGTCGCCCTTCTTATCTGACAAGGAATCAAAGTTACGAAGTCTGTCACAAAATAGCGCATCTGTATTTTCCAAACGGGACATTATTTGAACAAAACAACAAAAAAAAGTACTAATCTTGAATACACTTAAGGATAGAGTTTTTTCAGGCCATGTTTCTTTTGTACTTTTGAACTTGTTTGGCCCTTTGAAAGATCGTTTCAAAATATTTAGGTATTTAGAGAGAAAATAACAGTTGCAAAAACATTTAAATGCTTTTTGTCAGCTACATGTCTTATGTTTGAGTAGGGGAGACCGGGGCAGATTTACACACTTTTTAAACTTTTATTTTTCTGGTTTAAGGGTTTAAAGTATTTATTTCATTTTCATTACCAATTAATTAGTTAGACTTTAAGGCATGTAGTGCATATTTTTAAATACTTTAAATTATTATATTTTTGTAATTATACCATTTTCTTTACCATGATGTCACCTGTGTAAACTTGCCCCATGACCGGGGCAAGTTTACACACTGCCTGGGGCACGTTTACACATATTCCAAATGATTACATAGAAGGCTTTCTGTGATTAAAATACAACAAATTAAATACAAAAAAACCTAGTTTATTTCAAAAAGTACATAATAGATTATAAACAATTACAGTGAATCCTAATAGTTTTCAAAATCACTCTCACAATTTATACAAACAAAATATTTTGAATTGCCATTGGTAATACAGTCCTCATGAACCCACCTCTTACATTCGGTGCATTGTACCCACTGTTCGCCAGATCGTGATTCTTCGTATAAACAGTAAATACGCAGATAATTTTCATCGTCATCAGAATCAAAAGTTTTCTTGGTTTTTTGTTTCTTTTTACGATCAAAATTTCCCAAATTTTCTTTCAGAACAAGGTTTTTCTTTTTCTTAAACTTTTTATCCACACTGTTTTTTCATTATTATAACGTGTTCTATTGTATTTGTATTATAACGTGACTGAGACATAGTATGATGGGCTGATGCTGATTTCCTCTTTATTGATTTCTCCTTCTATATTTGTAAAGCATTTTTACAGGTGTATCTGTAAGAATTGATGTTTGCCTTTTTTTCCTACCTCTGTTACTTCTTTTCCTTGGTACTGCTTTTTGAAATGGCATCAAATCTTCAGGTGTCGCGAATGACTTTGTAATGCAAGTGCCACTTGTGCCAGTTATAACAAAAAAAATGGCGGTGGGGAAAGTTTACACATTGTGTAAACCTGCCCCATGCACTGTGTGTAAACTTGCCCCATTGTAATTTTTTGTTATAACTCAGTAAGTTTTATTCATAATAAAAATAATCAACTAAATAGCTTAAAATAACCACAAAAGAACAACCTAAGAGGATAATCCATAATAAGTTATAATATTCAAATAGCACGAGCTCTATTAAAGCCAATAAGTAAGGGTAAAAATTTACTAAAATGGTAAAAAATCAGAAAAAGTTGTCCACTTCACGATCCACTTTCAAGACTGACTCCAAACTTTCGTGAGTATTAATGGAGGCCGAGACACTTCTTCTGGAACGACATATAGTGCCCCCGACCAATGGTTTGTGAAATATAAGCCTTGTGTAAACTTGCCCCTGTACCAAACTTGCCCTGGTCTCCCCTACAATTATAATTTTTAGCTTCATATTTTTGAGTCGGCACATTTTAAAAATTTTCTTAGTACTTAGGTTTATGTTAAATTTAAAATTCTGGTTGTAATGTGAAGACATTTTAGATCGATACAAATTGATTTCAACTAATCTTGAATAGAACTCAAACAGTAGCCAACTGACTGCAAAACTAGAGGAGCGAACTTTTGATATCTTCATTATGTCTACAAAATTTCAAAGTTTAGTTTTCCAGTAATCTCGGAAAAAAATATTCCAGAATCTGCTGTCAAGGCCAGATATTAGACAAGCAGCTACTTTATTTAACCGCGACCACCGAAGCACGGCTCGCATACAAAACTTGTAATCTTTGTTTTTATTGGGATTTTTAACAAAGTGTAACAGAGATTTAGAATTTTGTTTAGTTTAGTTATATTAACGTTCCATTTTGAAGCTATTCTAGGTTATTTTTAGATAGACTTTCACCTAAATTGCTCAAACAGCTTAACAATATGGGGATTAATTCAAGGAATTAATTTTGCACTCATCCTGAGAATTGCCTAGGCATCTGGTATTCGACAGATAAATCAAATTCAAGACAAGGCCTGGACTTTGCAATTTTAAACTGCTGTTAGATTATCAAAACGACACTTGAGTTGACAATTCCCTCTTTAAAGTTACTAGAAACCGAACAGAAAGATGTCTATAAAATCGAATTGTAGAGGTAATGGTAACCTTCCCATGGGTGAATTTCATTTACTCCATAAATAATTTGGATTTAATTTCAAAAAGGAATCCAAAATTGTAATACTGAGAAGTAAAGTTGAAATGCCGGGGATGGAAAGAACCCCCCCCCCGCTCCCAATCATATTGAAAATATTCCCAATTCAATATTGGTTGAAACGAAAAGTAAGTATTCAGTATGGTATTATAGATAAATCTAGTTCAGGTACACCTTCAGAGATTTTCTATCCAATGAAAGCAATTTAAATATATATATATATATATATATATATATATATATATTACAATTTTTAATATAGTTTTGAGAATTTTAATATAGGTATCTTAATAATTCATGATATCAAAAATTAATTATATTATTTATTCAATTATGCTGATTCATGGTAAGATTTTTGGTTGTGGCAACATGTGATGTCAATATGCATGGCGGGCTATATTGAAAGAGATGAATTCTGGTAAGTTTAAGAGGAGACACAGATTAGTTTATGTTTAATGTAAAGTATGGGTACTTTATTGAATTATATATTTACTGTCTTTAGTGCAATATCTTAGTGCAATATAATGATATTTACATATTTTATCCTGAATTTTAGTCGTTTATATATAGCCATGCTTTATAGTTAGGGTTAGTATAAGACTTTTCTTTCTAAATTCTTTCATTTTAGGGTAAATTACCCTGTCTGTTTTTTCAAAAACAATAGTAACAGGGATGGTTTGTACAACAAAATTAATTTAACCTGGCTAAAGCTTGTTCACAGCCAAGCTGCTATTTTAATTGTTGAAAACTCCATTTACTTGGATTGCCTATTTCATTATTTTTAATAACAACAGTGTTCTTTCACTTGTTGACATATAATGTTTAAACTTGATTTTTGTTTATGGTTCATTAGTAATTTCAATTTATTAGATTTTATTTAAAATTGATGTATTGTTCAAATAATGACTATTTGATATAGGATTTAATTCTTGTTTATTTCTGTATGTTTGTATACTCTTTTTATTTGGATTTAGATTATATATATATATGTTTGTTCCGTTGCCTCTTTGGCGAAAGACGTGGAAGATTACCTATATTTAAAAACGCATTCAATACTGCTGTCTGCTCCGAATGCAGCTTCATGAAATAAATGCCCTCCTTTCAATGCCAAATTCCTGGCACTGATGCCTTATTTTACAGCTTATGTCTGCAGCAATTTTAGACACCCCTCGCGTCTTACAGCAATATTTCTTGACGCTTTTCTTAGCGCTCTTTATTGTTGTTATCTGCTTTGTCATCAAGGAGGCTACGAGACCGAAACACACCGAGTTGCCTTACACTTCCGCAAGTAAAAAAATATAAAGCAAACAATCATTTTCAGGCGTTATTAGTTTGCATTTACAAAAATCGCAACTAATAGTTTAAATTTGGCTTTTTTTCCCAACTCAAACTTTTGTTCGGTGTTATGTTACTTTTGAGAAGCTTTTTCTTTATTTAGAATATAGCCCCTTAAACTTAGTACTTGAAATGGAATACTAATAATAAAAATAAATTAAAAAAAACACATTTGTTGCTGTTCAGAATATAATTATTTTTTAATCAAAAATATGGAAATCAAAACAAAATAGAAAAGCGGTGAGGCAATGGTAGGAATACTCCAAGTCAGTGGTCGGCAATTTCATTAGTCAAAAGAGCCGAAGATCAGCAGTAGAACGAATAAGATTTATTTTGAGAGCCAAATCTTTATAAAGAACCATGTTTTTAGGAGTCAATTTAAACTAGTTACTAACATTAAATAAAACCAGATATTATAATAATCGTATGTAGTCGAAATCGATTCGTGGCAGTGCCGCACTCAAGTGGCTAAAGAGCCGCATGTGGCTCGAAAGCCGCGGTTTGCCGACAACTATTGACAAGTGAATTGATTGAAATTTTAATTGCTACTATCATTTATGCTATATTTATGCTATGCCAGAAAAAACGAGTGTATTGTCGAAAGCTAAATGAATTAATTTAAATATTTATTAATCATTTTCAGGAAATTTTCTTTTTCAGTATCTTTTGTCAATAAGCGTTATACAGAGAAGAATTTAATTATCATGCACAGAAGAACATCACTGTAGATACTAACACAAAATTTGCAGGAAAAGTGCTCTTTTAATGATGGACGTTAATGAGATTTATAAAGTATTTTATGCCTATTCTTTGTGTTTCAGATGCTAGATTCAGTTTTTGCCGTGCTATGTGACTGAAAAGATGGGAAAAATTCAAAAGATAACGAAAAACCTCCACCTTAATTCTTATAAAGTTTTCAGAATTTTTTCCTTTTAAATATTCAGGAAAATTTCTGTTGCGTTTCATTTTATAAACGGGCACATTTATGTAATAGGGTACTAACGCCAAACTGCACATTTTCAGATATTCTGTTTCCACAATACGTTGAAATATTTAAACGCTGCCCTTTTTTTCAAAATTAATTGTTTCATAACAATCAGTGCAAGCTGCTGGAATTGGTTCAATTTCAGGCAAACTACACAAATTTAAGCAAATTTAAGTATAATTTTCAATAATGGAATCAAAATTCACGAAATGTTCGCTGGTTCCCGATTGGATAACTGTGTCAAAATGGCAAGAACTTAAGGTCACCGATCATACGGAATCGCGTAATTTTCTTTTATCTCTTCCTGAAAGATAAATTTACTAAAAATACTTAAATAATTTTTAAAAAAACTTTTTCTGTAATGTAGTGGAATCTTTCTTATATGGCAACAACGGGGTTTCATCGATGCCGGATAAGAAATTTTTCCGGATAATTGAACTTATGTTTCTAAAAATTTCCTGTTCATGTTTTCTTATGTCATTTGTAGAGATTGCATCCTGCTAAGTTCGTTGGTCATGTTTTTCAGTCTATCGTTATAATAATTAAATAAATAGTTTCGAAAATCGTAAATATCATTTAAAATTTTAATTTGAACTGGAGAGGGTTTGGTGGAGCCTAGATGGCAGCATGATCTGGATACAAAAGAATAATGAACGAATAATTTTAATTAATCAATTAATAAGGAAAATAATTTACTTATGATAAATGAAAAAAAATTTAAACATGAAGTTTCTTAATTTTAAATTTTTTCACTAGCAAATAATAATTTGAGACGGAAAGGGTTAAGACTGCACCTCCGATTCACTAACCCATTATATATGATTTTTTTTTATCTCCTAAGCCGAAATTCTGGTTTTACATTTATCAAAAAATGCCGTCATTTTGATATCACCGGTTAATTGTGTTCCGGTTGCGAGAGTTTACTATAGTAAAGATTTCTATTTTTAAAAAAACTGCATAGGCTTGCAGCGATCGTCGCTCGCAGAGGCATACCAGAAATGTAATAAAAATCGTTGCAAAAGGGCGAGTTTTTTTATCAACTGTTTCAATATCAACTTCATTTATGTTTAATCCTCAATCAATATCCAATATTTTTGTAACGCTGTAACTGTTTGGTTTTAAATGCTATTGATTTTAATTTGGTTATCTTTATTTTTTGTATGTGATTTGTGTTTTTAATGTTTATTTTTTGTGTTTTTGCTCTTTGGGTTTTTGTGTTTTTGCTCTTAATCTTTTTGTGTTTTTAATGTTAAGTTTGTTGTGTTTTTGCTCTTGGGTTTTTGCGTTTTGTGTTTTTGCTCTTAATCTTTTTGTGCTTTGTGTTTTTGCTCTTTATCTTTTTTTTTTTAGTTCATTGTTGTAAACGATGATTTTTAAATTGTTCTGCTCACCCCTTGGGGTTCTTTGTAAATTCTTTATTAATGTAGTTCCTTTCTTTTGTTTTATGTTTCACCTCAGGCCTGTGAAAGGCCTTACACTCTCTTGGGTAGGCTGGGGTTGTAAATAAATAAATATCCAAGGAAGTTTTATTTAAATTAATTGCTCTTGGTTCCTTTTTCGTTTAATTACATTTCATGCTCCTTATTTTGTGAGTCCTTCTTTATAACAACTAACTTTAGCCATCAGAAGTGATTTCCTCATCGACTTTCTCGTATACTTCAACAATATGACGAGCTATGTGTTTAGCTCTGTCGATTAATTTATCTCATCTGTGCGTTTTGGAATCATAGCGTTCGCATATACACGGACAAACGGTCCGACAGACAGACAACCAGTAGATAGATTTGGTCTAGAATTTGATAGGAATCTACAATTCTGGTGATGAAACCATATCCCGAATTTCAACCGCCTCGGTCTTTACTTTTTTGAGTTATCGTGTGCAAACATGCTCACCCACAGAATGATAGACACACTTCGCTTTGGCGGATTTCGTTCAAAATTTGATATAATTCTACTTTTTTTTTTTTTTGCTAAATGACAAATTTCGCTCTGTTTTTCGTTTATACATGTTCGCAGACACACAGGCATAATTTCAAAAATAGTTTTTCAGACTCGTGGAGATCTAAGACGTAGAGATTCATCAAAATCTGGAGGTCCAAATTTTTTGAAGAACACAACATTTTTTGTTAGCATACTTCGTAAACACTGAAGTAAAAAAAAGCGTTCATTGTCTCTGTCTCCATGAGGGTAAGACGAGAACTAGTGATAAGAAGTGTTTGAGCTGACAGCAATTCTCGATTGATGCCCTCACTTTAATTCCTTTAGTGATACAATGCGAGTTATGAGCGATAATGGCCATCTGGCCATATGTAAGCATTCCCACGATCAACCGCAACTTTGATGGTCATTAATACCTTTTATTGATTGCGATGGGCAAAACACCGATGTTGCCGGAACTAGTAATCGGTCACCATCGAATGTTGCACTTCTTTTATATTATATAGTTGGAAGATATCAAAAACAATTCAGATATGAAATTTTTATCGAAACTTCTCTTACTACAGTCCAGCCGCAAAATTACTCGTTGCAGTCCACGAATTTGACATGGTTGCGGTGGCAGCTCATCCATTAGAGCTGCAGACCCCCTCCCGAAATTATTTTAAAAGCTTGTATTTTCTTTTCTATTCTAATTGGCTTATTTTTTCACTTTGAGAGTTCAATGATCAACGAAAATGGAAAAAAGCAATAAAAAACAGAAAAGGAAGATTGAAAATCAGACAAGAATTGAGAGAGAGATAGACCAGAGCTACATAGAGTTTTGCCCATTCTAAGGATCAAAATTCGTGCATTGAGCAACGCGGAGCTCTCAGTCGGGAGAAAAAACAACCCCTTCTCCGCTTGAAATTACATGCACTTGAGCTGCGTTTTTCTCGGCTCTCGTTTGGCGCGACTTCCTTATTTGGCTTTCTTTCGCTTTTTCTCAGTAGCCCAGTCATTAAGTAGTGTTTAAATCAAAGTCTAGATGAGTTGTAATTTCTTGCTCCTTTATGTTTTTTGGTGTGCTGATTACGAATCTGGAGTTTGCCACCAAAACTTTTGTTGGAATTTTAGTTATAGCCAAAAAGCATGAAAAAATTTTCCCCCAGTTTATAATTCAAAAACTATCAATTTTCAGTATATCATCATTATATACCAAAATAATCAGCACAAAATTTCCTACAAATTAGGTCTATGCAACTTCTGCAACACTGCTTGTTTCTGAGCTGACGAACCGCCACTGTATGATTAGAGGTTCCCAACCTGTGGTAAGCGTACGCTTGGGGATGCACGATTGACCAGTTAGGGGTAAACGAAAGTAATGTTAGTTATAGCGAAAACCACAAAGCATATGGGATTAACATGGAAAAGAAAAAGTTATAGAATTTTATTTCGCCAAATTCGTGTGTTAAGTGAAAGTTATGCATCTCCTGAAGCCTACTTGTAGTAGTGAAAGAAGAGTACCAAGGAAGCAGTGTAAATGTAATAAAATATTCACTACTTTTCATGAACACAAAGCTTGTAGAAAGAGCATCCCCGTCTTAAGCGTATATTAATAACAAATATCGGAGTACTCTTGACGCATCTCCAGGCATAAGATTATGTCTGCCCTCATTTGTATCTAATTTTGCAACACTCAACTCCATGAAACAAGCTCAAGGTCCGCATTGAAGTTCTGTTATACTTGACTTGAATGCACTGGTGTCAAAAATAATGCACACTTTTGAAGATGCTGCAAAATGGGAGTTAATATTGATACTATGGTTCGCAATCAGTTGCTGAGAATCGTGGGACATACTATCGTCGGAACACACATTTTACAGTGAAGATTCGATCACGGGGACAATTAGGGGGGGGGGGCACTAGAAAGGGATGAAGGCGAAAATGAAGTTTGACCCATCCTGTTTCACAGGAAGCTGATAACGAGATGTAACTTTCATCAATGGTTATGTTTGGTGTGCATAATATTTACATGCATTTTCGTAAACACAGCACAAATATTCGGAAAGATATAAAGGTTTTCTTAAAAGATCCCAAATTTTTCCGCATGTTTTTTGCTTACAACATCCAGAGTTTTTCACTAAATTGTGCGAAACTTACAGAACACTTGACAATATGTAAAATAAGCATTGTTTTAAAATTTGAATTAAAGCATTTGAATATTACAGGAAATATGAGCATTTGTAGTAAATATTTTTTTACTGAGCATGTGCGAAACGTAGCGTAATTTTTTTTCACAACTTCAGAGCCAGATATATAGGGCAACTTATATAAAAATTCCAGTTCAATACCATTAATGTTCAGAAAGATATCGGCATTGCAACGAGGTGAATTTCGGTACAATCTAAGAGAAGCTAAATGATGGGGGTTCTTGCACAAATTGATAATTTTTAAACTCGAATCTTCCAATAGTAATCGTCGAACTGTAATTTAAATTATGTATTTAACTTATTAGTATATATGAGTATTCAGGATATTCAATTTTCATAAAATTCAATACTACTGTTCGAAGATTCAAGTTTAAAAAATATCAGTTTGTGCAAGAACCCTCATCATTAAGCTTCTCTTAAAGTGTACCGAAATTCACCTCGTTGCAATGCCGATATCTTTCTGAATACTAATGGTATTGAACTGAAATTTTTATATAAGTTGCCCTATATATCTGACTCTGAAGTTGTGAAAAAAAAATTACGCTACGTTTCGCATATGCGTAGTAAAAAATGATTTACTACAAATGCTCAAATTTCCTGTAATATTCAAATGTTTTAATTCAGATTTTAATACGATGCTTCTTTTACATATTGTCAAGTATTGCCTAAGTTTCGTACAATTTGGTGGAAAACTCTGCATGTTATAAGCAAACAACTTGCGGAAAATTTGGGATTTTTTAAGAAAAACCTTTATATCTTCCCGAATATTTGTGCTGTGTTTACGAAAATGCATGTAAATATTATGCACGTCAAGCATAACCATTGATGATAGTTACATTTCGTTATCAGCTTTCTGTAAAGCAGGATGGGTCAAATTCCAATTTCGCCTTCATCCTCTTCTGGTGGCCCCCTAACTGCCGTCGTGACCGAATCTTCACTGTAAAATGTGAGTTCCGACGATAGTATATCCTACGATTCTCAGAAACTGATTGAGAACCATAGTATCCATATTAACTCCAATCTTGTAGCATCTTCAAAATTGTGCATTATTTTTGGACACCAGCGTAGTTGATTATCACGATGAGCAACTATCAGCTATAGTCATAACTTAATGTGAAATTATTTGAATTCTATTTGCGTTTGTTTTTTCCAGAAACTAATACTATTATAAAAATTGTAATAAAATGCAAAATCAAAAATGAATCTTAGAAACAACATTAAGACAATTCGAGTCGTTTGTGTCTGTAACGAATCTAAGCCATTAACATTATTAATAAAAAGTTAGAGATGGTTTAGGGGGAGGAGATATAAGAGTAGGGGATACTCAAACTTAAAGGACTAATCAAGGAGTATGGGAGCGAAAAAAAGTTGGGGAACCGCTGCTCTACATGATCAGAGACAGGAGGGACAATACTTATCACTTATAATAAGGGAATTTTTATGTTTGAAAGACTTTCGGGAATGTTAAACGGTTCTTTGAATTAATAAGTTAAACTGTCTTTAATCTTAAACTATCCACCACGTTTTAATTCTTTGAAGTCTTCAGATCTAGTCTTGGCGAGATTGGCGACAGTTCTGTCAAAAGAAATGACGAAGAGATGGTTTAAGCGCCCTTGGCGCGCAATAAGCGCGGTAACCAGCCAATTCTGGCAAACCCGCCCTTGTGTTTCTGTCAGAGCTAGAGGTGCGCGGGGAGCAGCTGCGCTTCCCCGTGAGTCACGTGACCCCATCGCAAAGCACGTGGCTTCCTCCTCTCATGCGGTGATGCGAGAGAGAGAGGAAGAAATTTATAGTACGCATCGAGTCGGAGGCTTGTACGCATAACGGGTTCTTTTTCTGGCTGCGGCGTGCGTTTTTGGTGCTTCTTCCCGCTCAGGATAACTTTTTCTTCTCTTGTGCTGCTTTAGGAGCATCCCTCGCGAGGAAAGTGGGTGATGTAAGTAAATTTCGTTGCTTTTTCTTTTATTTTTTACAGTTTCGTGTCTGTGAGACAGAGCCGGTGAAAAGATGGGAAGATGTACCATTATTATTACATTTTCTTTCCTCTTTTTCAAAATTTCTGTAGTAATACGAAGTCGGAGCATTTTCCTTTCTTTTTTTTGTGAATGTTTCAGTTTGAAATTCGCTATAAAAAACTACCTGAAAAGAAAAAAAAGTCAGATTTTATCCTTTTATTTTGCATTCATTTTTATTAAAATAATATTATGTACTCAACCTATCTATAAAGGGGATTATTAGTCCATTCTGTATCGAAACCATGTCTTGGAGGGATGTCTTAGAATACCATGTTTTTCAGTTTAGTTTAGTTATATTAACGTCCCGTTTTGAAGCAAAAACGAGGGCTATTTTGGGACGGACCTCGTAATTTTGAATCTCGGTCAGATTGACGAGGCCGACACCTGAGCTGGCACCCCTCTCCTAAATTCTGCGCCACACCAGAGGAAGAACGTTTTGGTCCCCTACGTATGATTTAACGTGCAAAAGGCCCAATACACGACGGATCTTCAGTGGAATCGCGTTTCGAACCTGGAGCCCTCCGACCCCGAAGTCGAGACTTTGCCACTGGGCCACCCCTGCCTCTACCATGTTTTTGTAGGAATGCTGTTATTTTCGAACCGTGTTATATGAAAACTAAATTGTTAAAATATCCTAATATAGAAACGTTGCCATGGGGCCGCGATAGCCACCTGGAAAGGTCTTCACTTCGAGACCGAAGGGCTGCTGATTCAAGACCAGATACCAACAAGTATCTCTTATTCCCGCGACCCTGAGTAAATCTGCCGGGATCAACAGCTGATGTGCGGAAGTTTGGAGAGGGGGGTTACCGCTCAGATGTCGTCCTCGTTATCTGATCATGATTGAAAATTACGCTGTCTGTCCCAATTTTACTCTAATTTGTCTTCAAGGGAAACAGAACCTTAAGGTAAGAAGGTTTATCCCAAATTTTTGCTTCGTGTTATATGGAACCAAATTCTTTGTTGTTCGAGAGTTGATTGTGTAGACTTTGAATATCGTGAATTTAACCATATTAGCCTACACTGTCTCTGACAAGTTATTTATTCTTCTTTATCCTCTGTTTCCATTGTACTCCATTTGTAAATTTATGGATCTAATTTATTTTTATTATTTTGCCTAATTTATTTTTATGAATTTTTTCATAGAATTATTGTTAATCCATGAAGATTTGACCTTAAAAACCCTACGCAGACATTTATTACTTTTGAAAAAGCCAAAGGCGGAGAATAAAATTAAGGAGGAATTAATTAAGGAGATTTTTTTTTTCCAAAAATTGGCATGTCAGAAAAAATAAAAAGACCGATACATCCCGAAAATATACTTTATAAAAGGGAATTATAATATGACACGCATTTTTAAAACTATCAAAACAAATTTACATTAGCGCATGATAATATTAAATTGCTATTTGGACTTAAAGAATAAACATTTAAATAATTTTGTCCAAAATTTCTTTAAATGTTGTCTTAAAACCTTTCAGAAAGCACTGACTTCAACAAACTTGGAATTGGTAATCAACATTTATTTTTGTAACTAGGAGATCTCCACTGTATAGATTTTTAATATTCATCTACGTATTTTTTATCTGACTAGTCAATAATCCTTTAGACACTCCATATGCCCTTAAAAATGTTACCTTTTCGTTTATGCAAGATTTACAATTTTAGCATCATTCATGCATTGTTGTTGATGTTATGAGTCTCATTCCTTTCTCAGTTGTATCAGAAGAGAAAAAAATAGTCCTTATTCGTATATCATGAATTGATAGCCACGTAGATGTTATTCATATACTGTAACACTTTTCGAAACATCAGAAGCGAATCAGAAACCCCTCGGCTTTCTCATAAGCTTACACATGCATGTTAGTACGTTTTGTGTTTAGTTTCGTATTATAGTGAAAAGAATCAAATATGCATATAGACCTCTACCCATTGATGTACTGAATCCAAATTTCTTGATCTATAATTTTGGTATCTAGGCCGTGTACCTAATTTTATTTCTAGCTCGTTGCTTATTTGAATTATCTTGTTCACATACATATGGATATACATGCCGACAGGCAATCAATCCATTATGGATTTGTTCCAAAATTTGTCACAGATCTCCTGTTTTTGCCAAATTTCATCAAGGTAGCTTGTTTCATTTTTGAATTATCCTGTTCACCTGTATTTGCGTAGACAGACAGTCTTCACTTTGGCGGTTTTCGGCCAAATTATGATACAAGCTTACAATTTTGGTGTAAAGTCCACGTATTAAATTTCATTCTTCTAGCTATTTTCGGTTTTATCATGTTCACAGATAGACATAATTTCAAAAGTAGTTTTTTTTTCAGAATCGAAGAGGTTTAAAATGAGGAGTTATATCAAAATCTCGACGTCGAATTTTATCTGTCGAATAGTTTCTCTGCAAGTACTTCGCATACGAGAAAGTAAAAAATTACTTAGAGCTATGAATGACATAACTTTCAACTCAGAAATTATTGTTATTATTGCTTGTTAATTCATACACTTGCGGTCTTCGTCTGGGAAGGAAAAAAGTTGTCAAACGACTATATCTAAAGAAGTAAAATAAATAATAATAATAATAAATTAAACCATGCAAATGAACTAACTCAGCGATAGAAAGCAATGACACAATAGGAAGATATTTTTACAGGCAACAAAAATCTTTCGAAGGAACTGTCTCGGAATTATTTCTGTTACGAACGTTTGTGAAAGTTGTTAAGTTAAAGTTTGGCAGCGGCTTTGGCACTACCTCTTCGTAGTCTCAGTGCCTTGCTTTACTTTCCGTATTGTTACTTAAAAAGAAATATAATAAAATTTTCCATAACTAGACCGAATAGATTGAAGAGACATTTCGACACCTTTGAAACCCTTAAATGGACAATTTAACAACGCAATTGCAACATACAGTCGGACCTCTATTTAACGAATCTCTATTTTGCGAACTTTCCCTTGGAACCAAGAACATTTTGCGAATTTCTTCGTAAAATAACCTTCAAATAGCGAAGTGCATTCTCTATTTAACGAACTTTTTCTTGTGATCCAATATTTTTTCCCCCTATTTCTCAAAGTATACCAGAACATTTCAAACTTATTCTTTCTTTTAACACATTTTGTGGTGATCAATTACCTTAAACTAGGTTTACCAGTCTCCTAATTCATCGAGAGCAGTAAAACCGCAGTCATTCTTTTCATTTCATCCAGGAGGTACAACCTTTACCCCCCCCCACACACACACACTGTCCACTTCACTAGAAAAACTTTCAATATCCCCTTTTCACCCTCAATGGATTTTTCCCGTGTCCTCGAATTTTATCAGTAATTAAATTTAAGGACGCATGTGGTAATGTATGCTGAAAATTACTGCGAAATGCGATAATGCCATTGAAATAAATGCGATAATGCCATTAAAATTCATTAATTCTAATATAAAATTAATTTTCTTAAATTGAAAATATTGTGTGTTTCCGGACAATGTTTTGTTTTATTCTGGTTTTCCTTGCAGATTTCTTTTTGATGGGTAAGATATATAAAACAAATAGATATTAATTTACAAAATAAATTTGATTAATTACTTTTTTAATAATAGTGTTTTTTTAGTTGTTTAATTTTTTAGTGTTTATGAATTTAAAATCTGTTTTGTGTAGTTTAAAGTATTTTAAAAGGTGAATCTCTATTTAACGAATTTTCCATATAACGAACTTTTTTTCGGGATTTAGCGACTTCGTTAAATAGAGGTCCGACTGTATATCCTTTTGAAGTGTCCCGATGCTTTGAGGAGCAAATATTCAGTTTATCGGCACAAAGATCAACAGTAATGGCGATTGGGAATTATCAGTAGGGTGGGGGCAAAAAATTTATAGACAGCTAAAAGAAGAGGAAGCATAGGGGGTAGATAATAAAATTTAAAAATTTAGTTACTAAATTAGCTAGCTTCCCGGACACTATTGCCTTTTTTCTTAATAATTCCAAGTTTTAGGAAGTTAAAGTGAAAAAATAAAATAATAATTTTTTCCACAGAAAACCAGCGGGAGTGATCTCTCCAAAGCTTTCTCGTATCCGCCTTAGGACGGACGGGAGAAAAAAAAATACACCAACCGCCAGTAACATGCACCATTCCCTAAAACAGGTGGGGAAAAACGCGGGCATCTGTCGCGCCTTCTTTTTGCGTCGTAGAATGGTAAAGAAAACCAAATATGGAATTTCAACACCTTTTTTTCAACCGATTGAAACGAAAATTGAACACGGATCTACAGTTAATGTTAGCAGACCTCGTACTAATTTTTATTTATCTAAGTCATAACGTTTAGGAGTTATCGTGTTCACAAGTATGCGATTATACAGACCGACAGAATGCCAACCCTTTGACGGATTTGGTCCAAACTTTGCTTCGGACCTCCATTCCTGATAATAAAACTGTGTATCAAAATTTATCCATCTAGCTATTCAAGTTTTTGAGTTATCGTATTCACATGAACACGGACAGATAGACTTCTCGTGGACGGATTTTGTTCAAAATTCGATAGAAACCTACAAATTATGTGTAAATATCACATACCAAATTTCATCCCTCTAGTTCTAACCGTTTTTGAGTTATCGTTTTCACAGACAGACATAATTCCAAAATTTTGTTTTTCGGACTCGGGGAGGTATAAAATGTGAAGATTCATCAAAATCTCGAGTTCGAATTTTTTGACAATTACAATACTTTCTCTTCGTGTACAAGAAAGTAAAAAGGAGGGCCCCCCCCCCCCCTTCCTCTCCGGACTCACCGCTACTGAAGATCAAGGTCTGTGAAGTATTTCAAAATTCCGATCACCAAGCTTTTAAAAGAATTTAATCTTACAAAGTAAATCGGGACAAAACGTCTTAAGCGGCCGGGATACCAGAACTAGCCTCAAAAACCGTGACACGCGGTACGGCAAGTATAAGCATCTCCTCTTTCTTTACAATGATGAAACGTAAAGAAAACAATAACAATGATGAAGGAGATTACTGTGACCGCGGACCGAAAGGCTGCAAAGAAATTAGCTGACGAAGGAATGCGATCTTGCGCAACTTTTGCTGAGCAATGTTCATTTATGTTTTTATGTTAATGTTATGCATATACTATTTATTATGTTACGCTAAACAAATGTTAGGAAACTTCATTATATGTTTATGAATTCGCGACGAATTGATGACTATCTTCTGAGCAAGCAAGAAAGTATTCGAAAAGTTTCTCTAATCAATAAGATATTTACTGCGACTTTCGTACAGTGTAATTGGACTGTAAAATGTTAATTGAATTTGATGTTATGAAATATAGTACTGTAGAACCTCATCAACCGAGTTCTCTGTTAACCGAGTCGGTACCAGAAAATAAAAATGTGTTTTTCATTTTTAAATACAGTAGAATCTCTCTTATCCGCACCCCGCTTGTCCGGACGGGATTTTTTTAAAAAAGCAGGATATACTAATTTTAGTGAGAGGTCAATACGAAAATAATAATGCTTTTTACACTTTTACCCATCTAGAAATTGTATTACGTGCATTTTAAAGCTAATTCCGTTTAATCCGGACTTCTAGTGATCCGTCCGGTCTCATCTAGTTCGGATTAGCGGGACTATATTGTTATGTCAAAAAATTTTTTAGTAAAGGATGTCAAGTTGGCATTGAAACCGATTTTCACATTGCGAATAGGCTTCTAAAATGCCGTTATCGGAGGGTGATCTTAACTCAAGTCATTATTTAGAGGGGGGGAAAATAAAAACACAGTCAATTCTTAAGAACTTCAATACTAATGTGAGCAAATCCCATGCATTTTCATGAAAAATTTGCACTGCTAATGTGTCTGAAAGTTTTACGTTATTGAGCGGAGGAAATGAGGTAATATTCTTTTGAGAATCATTGAGAAAGGAAACCGCGAAAATCAGTAACATTCGCGAATTCTCCTATCAAAACTAATTAATGTTTCAAAAAATGCATGTAAGAAGTTTGAGAAGTAACTAAGGAGTGTGTTAAAATATTAACATATCGTATTACCTGCGTGGTAATACTTGTTTTATAAATAAGTCATGGTTTAAAATTTAGTGCCTATTAACCGAGTTTCCGATTATCCGAGTTGATTACTGTGTTATGTGCATACTTTTCAAATTTTAAAATAATTTTTTTGTGCTACTTGTGGCCGCTTAATCGGAAAAGTATATAACAAATTCTGCGTATTCTGTGGAGAATAAATAATCAATTATCCAGCAGAATTACTCGTTTATAATGCAAATAACACGCTATAAGAACAAAAATACGTTGTTGCCTCTTAACAGAAATTACTGCACTTTTAAAATAACATTTTAGAACTTTAAATTGCAATAAATTTGTTAAGGGATAAAATGGTTGTGTACAAAATAATTGAAATTAAGAATCCAAATCATAAATTTTACCATTATGAATTTGTGACTCTTGAAAGATTGAGGAAGAGACATTAGTAGTGAACGACTTTTATCTAAAAAATCTGATCTATAAATTACATTTCATATCATAAGAACTAAATGGCGTGTAACTTATACTGGTTTTGCAGTTAACTAATTTTTCGATTCAATGTTTCACAAACGGCTCTTATTTCGAGGTAACGTTCATTTATCATGTGAGAGTCAAAAACTGAAATTGTAAAGCGATAAATCATGCACTTTGTGAATATTTTTAAATGAACGTTTTAAGAAATAATTCGTCATTAAGAAAATAAATTCTTTTTCCGAGTGCTATGGCTTCCAAAATATTGAATGTCATGAAAATAATTCTAAATCATTTTTAAGCTTTATAATATTTTCTTTTATTTCTTTATTTTTAATTGTTCTTTGGAGGAAATTTCTTAGTTTAATAACTAGAATTAGGAGGAATTATCATAGCAGAAAATTTCTTAGGATAGTGAAATTACTAGGAAATTTAATTTAAAATGTGTATTGTCAGTTAACTTGTAGAAGCGTATTTATTTTTTCCGATATTTTTTTTACGTTGAAATACCTACAGATGAGAATATTTCGTAAGTAAATAGCATCTATTGCATTTGGGTTGCTGTGAATTCAATTCACATTCTTTTACCTCCTGCAAGATGTACAGCCGATTCCGAAATGAAATTTGCTCTGCACATTTGATATGGATCAGGGAAACATGAATTGATGTTAACTTAGTAATTGACAATGATATATCTTCAAAACAGTAGCATATGATTTCTTAGTACTCGTAATTTTGTTCTTCTGCATGTTCAGGTATGCATTCTAACAGTTTTCAATAACCTATATCGACTCCCTCACCTGAAACATATTGTACTTTAAATGAACTGTAAACTCTCTGAGTTCTGTAGTATTTTTAATGTGCACGCAATAACTAAAGCCAAATAACATGACAAAAATAAAATTAACACTCATTGGAAAATAATTCTGCATTCCATGGCTTTTCTGATGCCAATGCAACAAATGAAATTAGACAATTTATCTCTAACAGCTCTCAAACGATATTTCCACTTTTATTATGTATTATTAATTTCCATTAGCGAATTTTTTCACACAATTTTTATGGCTTATTGTTAGTATGAAACCGTCCTATGAATCTACAAATATTAAAACAAGTTTGTTAAGCTATATCTCTCAACGAAGTGTTCCTCCAAAGTTCTTTGAAACGCGAACTGTGAATCACAGACGCAGTCATAAATCCAGCTTGTTCCGTTTGAATGCATCACTGGCATTTTAATTCTGACTGTAAACACACAGACGTTGCCGTTTAAAGATTAAAAATGTTACCTTTTCTGTTCTTATCAATTGACTTTCTGAACTTTCTGTTCTAGTATCTACTTAAAAGGGATTTACCTATCGACTTTGTTATTCTAACCATTTTCGCTACTTTCAAACGTCTACACTTATCGTTTAATTACATGCTGATTTTTTTTATTTTGATATTCCCCAAGTCGTTATGAAAGAAATACGCTGATGGCTATGAAATCGATAGATAGAAGAAAATAAGGATTTGTTTATTCTGGAACTTTTTATGAAATTTGTTTTATCTGAAACTCAAGATATTGCGAAGTTAATTAAAGGATGTGTTAAATATAAACAAACTCCGTTTTATTACTGGATAAGATAAGGAACTATCTTGGGCGTTGATAAAGTTTGTTATCTCTAGACAAAGGTCAGATTGAAAACGTTGAGAAGACGTTGAAAAGACCCTACTTCAGTGTCTTGATTGTTTTGATAGATAAGATAGGGCTGTTTTTCATTGAGAAAACTTTCGGTTGTGTTATTATAAACTGTGAATTATTCAATTTAATTTTATTTCGGAATGTGACGAATATTAAGAGTTATGTTTTTAATTACCTCGAAATAGGGGGTTGGATGGAATAAATTGCTTCAGTCAGTCACTTAGTTCCACATGTTGCCTATAATATTTTAAATACACATCTGTGACATTTTAATTAACTCTGTGATGATGAACTCGTCGAAATAAAGTGCATCGTTTAAAAGGATATGTCTCATAAAGCGAGAAGGTAAAAGTCTATTTCTTTGATAAACTTTAAATTTTAAAATGCTAATTAAGTTTATATTTGAATAATTATATGAAAAAAGTATCTGGCCTTTTAAAATTAGAAAGGATTTACTTCAGTTAAGTTATTGTTCATTAAGTTATTATAACAATGATTTTCGTGATTATTTGTCTAGTCATGAACTTAGACAGCCAATAAAAAGTAAAATCTATTCTATGCTGTTACTTAAAAGTATATATTTGCTCTAATGAAAATTTAATTTTTATTAAGTTTTATAATTGTACAGTTCTATATTTACTCTAGGGATTTTGCATTTTTACGAATTTGTACCAACCATTTAAAAAATCGTGCAAACGAATATTATTTACCCGATGTTCGCTAGGCGAGCCTAAATTCTCTTGAAAAGGGGTTGCAAATTTTTAAAGTTTAAAAGATACTGTTCAACCTCCAACAAGGCATCAACGACATACTGTTCGAAAGGTCTACCACTTGTATGAGATATGCTGAAGTCATCTTGGGTCTTCAAGCGATATTCGTCGAACAAGTTGTGCAACATTGTTCCGTTCTGTTGAACTTACATTAACTTGACGAACACTGCTTGTCATCCCACTTTTCCACCCATGGGTGCTTATAAGGAAATTGAGGGTAAACCAAGGGATCATAAAATGAACTGGTAGCGGGTAATATCTGCATTTCACCAGTTTCCCTGCTTAAAATAATAGACTGTTCTGAAGTCATCTGTCCATTAGGTGATTAAAAAAACCACTGTCCTTTGGTTTGTTGCCAACTGTTGGAAGCTTTCTTCTTTTATCAGTTCCATATTAGATTTGCTGTTATTATGGGTGAATAAGTTACCGTCTGTAGACTTAACATAGAAACTGTGACATGGCATGACAGTTCACTAATTGTTTGAAAAGCAAATTTTTTACGGCGGGATCCACCAAAGGGATCAAGGAGTGGAGTCACTATTGTGGTGACAAGAAAGGATATCATACTTAAATCATCAAAATCATACTTAGATCAATACGGCTTCTTAACAGTAACAAAAACTGCCTTTGCTAGTATTTATTGTTTCAACACTACAGATTCACAGCTGCATTACCAGATTTGCAAATTGCCTCATAGTATTTTCGCTTAAAATTTGGACCAGTTTTGTGTTTGACTTTAAGACACCCGATTGAAAATGTTATATTTTAAACCTACAGATTTTGATTTGAAATAATAGTGTTGTGAAGACCAACCATGAATACCATTTGAATTTGTGCCTTTAGCTGAGTAACTTGAAATCTTGTAGCATTTAGAAATTATTCGCTGGTCTCTTAAAGAGTGGTGCAAGAAAAAGCATGGAGACTTTTTTATATTAGATGCGCACTCCGTCGTCATGCAGTTATGCTGAGTGAAGTAGATGTTTCTGTCCGTTTGATAAACATAAAAACTTTATCCTGGTCTGACAATTCGCTGAATGTGTAAAACGCAATTATTTTATTTTACGACGGAACTGAGAGTCCAACGACTCTAAAATCATCGACCAAATATGACGCAGAGGGGTCAAATAGTGGTTCAAGAAAAAGAGAGTAGGCTTTTTGATATTAAATTTGTTCTAAGAGACCACCAATAAGTTCGTGAGATGCATAAATTCGTAAATTGTATGTTTGTAAATAAATTTACATGTGATATTTCAAAAATAAAATGATCATTTACAGAAAAAGTTAAGACCAGTGAAAGGATAGATGATGTTCATTCATTCAATACCTAGAAGAGTCGACTCAACCTTAAGGGGTTTAGAGTGCAGGTTGACTCTCCAGGAGAACATTCCAGCAGATGGATAGACATGGTGAAAATAGGCGATAAAATGTATAAAATTGCTGAAATTCAATTAATGACTAAGAATTTCAAACATTATAAGCGAAATGATTGCAAGTTTATGTAAAGACACATTCTGCCGATACCCAATAATATACTTTTACGTGTTTACAAGAAACGCTTCATAAGAATTGCATTTTTGTCCTCTTGTTTGAGCGACTGAAAAAATCTCTTATGGCATTCACAGCTTTTATTTGTTGTTTGCACTTTATTTACTTGTGATTGTGATAGTGTTTATTTTTTTATTTTGTTCGACACTGATTACCGTATTTTATTTAATCTTATAATTCGATTAATTCAAATGATTTTAATAGCTTGTTAAGAGTAAAATTCACTTTACAGGCAAAAAAATCTTTGAATATTTAATAATTTTCAGTTCCTGACTGTCTGAATTCTATATTATATGTAAACTGCTAATTCATTAAATTAATGAAAATGATATCATCTGTTTCTTAAAGAATTCCTCGTTTAATAAAATAGATAAATGAGAAAGAATTCTTAATTCAAACTAAATCCATTAACTTAATTAATAACTCTGCCGCTTTAATGTTTACAAAGTAGCCCGATTTCGAGTATCAGTGGAGTACTTATCATTTAATTATTAAAAGACTTTATATAGAAAAGAAGTTCAAAACTCAAAAAGTTTGTTTGTAGCACTGATAAAAGCGAACTTCTTAGGTAGTTTTTCAATTCTGATCCTTTAATTTAAGAGCACTTAATTAAAACACTTTTCTGTGATGTAGTAAGCAAATATTTGATTAATTAAATAAAATATATTGAAAAGTCTTCAAGTACCATGTCTTTCAGTCATGCAGTATTGGAAACAAACTACAATTTTAATACATTTGATGGGTTAATTTGAAGAATTACCATTTGGAACTTAAGGATTTTTTATATTTTTCGGGGTGAAGAATCAGAAAATGTAGGATTTGAAGATTAATTAAATTTAAAAATACTATTTTTGGGGAAAGATTATCCATGGTGCCAGTGGCGTAGCTAAAGGAGGGCAAATTCAGACTTGGAGGAAAACATTTTTTTAACTAAAGACAGCAGCACTTGCTTAACCATTGTATACATAAAAAATAACGTAATTCGATTTTTCGCTTTTTATCGGTAAATTGTCGATATATAAAAGAAAGACTGTGGTGGACACGCCATTTCACAACCTATCTCCAGAGATCGAGGACATCAAGCGACAAATTACGCTACTAATAAAATGTTATTTTTCCTGGAATTTATTATTTTTATTTTGAGGTTTATGTGTCCTATGTAACTTGCAAAGGAAGGGCGGCATGTTGCAAGTTCGCCCCCAAGCGGCAAAATTTGCAGCTACCCCACTGCATGGTGCTGCATAGCAAAGTTTACTGTACAGCAATAGACAAACACATTGGTCAGTGCAAATGCCACAGTTTTTAGACTGAAAGCAAGATTATTCTATAAATTTCTCTGTTTGTGACTAACTTCTCATCTCACACCTGAAAGTACTTCAACAAAAGTTTTTTCCCTACTAACTGCTAAGATCCATTTATGGAACCTTTATAAATTTAGTATGTATCAACGCTAATTTTTTATAGATTTCTCTCGTAATGTCAGTTTACCTTCATATGTAAGTAATTGGTTTTGTTAAGGAGATGGGATTTACTTTTCGTATTTGAACATTATGCAGTCTTGAGTTTTCTATTTTAAGTGGACTGAGGACAACTCTTATATCTGGAAATGGAATACATGCTCACGTGATACACGTCAAATGCGCTCTAATTTTGGAATCCATGGTGCATCTTTCAAGAGGAAAAAAAGACTTTACGTCACAGGACAGCGTCCGACGGTAAAACGCATGCGCAGTTGCGTTGGTCACATCACGTTAATTGACTCCATTTTGTTTATGCAGAAACATAGGAGAAAAATCGCCGATGTGTTGATAAATAAACAAACGGAACATTTTCTTCGAGTGAGGCATTATCATAGCATTAAATACTAAATTTCTTTTCAAACGGAACGATATACTTTTATCCGCAGTTCGAAATAAATAATTGTTCGAGAAAAAAATTGAAATACAATGACATATTTTTTTTCTAGCTCAGGCTATTTTTCTTATTGTCGTAAGATAGAGAGGGAAGGAAGACAGGATGTTAAAAAAATAATTTCTTTTAAACCGTTCGTTTCATTTCAAACAAATTGTTCTGATGTGTTTTTGAGAACAATGAGAAAATTTTCACCACCTATTTGAGTAAAATTTGAATTTCTTTATTTGTAAACAAACGAATGTAGCATAGATAAAAGAATATTCTGGGAACTTGAATAATGGATACTCTGCTTTTATTGTTGGCTTATCTTACATTTCAAAACCATAATTACCTTCCTTTAAAGGAAAATTTTATCAACATTGCGATGTACTGAACATGATAACTTTTCCAGGAAACTGTGTACGAAGGTGCTTTGTTTGAATCTTCTGCAACGTATACCCTTATGATTTTTTGGGCAACTTATAAATATCTAAACCTAATTGTAGTATCTCTAACGTGACTGTAATTTTTTAACGTGTCCTGTAAATTTAATTACTTTTTTAATAACTTTCAGTATAGTCCTAATTTTTAACCTTTACCTTTCTTGTTATTATTCCTTACTAGCTGATTTCAGTTTCATTTTATGGCAAATTTTATCACATACGGCAGACATTTTAACCTCATGAGGCCAATTTGGAATCCCGTGAATAGTTTTGCCCCGTAATTTTATTGTTTCTTCCCCCTTGCAAATCTTAATTTTATGACTGTGTCGAATTCCGTCTTCCGTGTTTTACTCTTTGATAGGTGCCCATGAATATGAGAACATCTTTCCTTTTTTTTGCTTCCCAAGATCAATTAATCAATAAGGCTGTGCTGTATGCTCTTACGAAATTCGAACGCTTTTTTAGTTCATAAGCTGTTCTGACAATATCAAACTCGCACATTTCACTTAAAGTGATCTAACTGCAGTTATTTTGAGATTAAATATACTAGTTTACATATTCATGATTGAAATAACATTCAATTCATTCAAAACTCTCAATGTAATCTCTATGTTACTAAAATAAACGACGCAAGTTTTGATTCGTTTATAAACCCCAAACAAATGTTTGTTTAATACAGTTTTGACTGTTTAAATCATTACAGTGAATTAATCTTAAGTGACGTCACTATTGTTACGTGTTCGAATGAGTAATCTGTTCTGTTTTACGTAACTTTATTCTGTTGCCATCTTGTGTGGTTATATCCGGAAATTTCGATGCTGCAGAGCTCTTGATTGCTCACTATTTGGCATCGTTATTTGTTTTTTCCGGGTTACGTAAATAAGTCAGTATTTTAAAAATTAGAAACTGTGAATAATTTTATTAACAAGTAAAAATCAGCAGTCATTTTTGACTATTTGATTTACTGCATCAGATTTAGGAACAACCTATGAACTGTGCCTACAACCTATGAACATTTTGAATCTACCTTCTTTCTGTCGGAAACTTGAGAACTTAAAGGTTTTTTCAGTAACGACAAAATTATGGCCATGTCGCATAGAAAAATTATAAACATTTTATTGATAGCACCTTTAAACTTTAAAACATTCAAAGAAAAATCACGGAAGGACTTTTTATTTACGAAATTTCGTTCCAAAATCAGAAAATTAATTTCAATCAGTCTTCTCTTTCTAAATCCAACTTTTTTTTTACAAAATCAATCCCTCATACCCAATAGACCTTAAGTATAAATTAACCTCCAGTTCCAGGAAAGTCCAGTTAATAGGAGCTTCTTAACTAAGGTTTAAGATCACTGGCCATCGTTTATGACATCTTAACTGGCTTAAGATCTCACTATTACGATGGCAAGAGAAGATATTGAGGCATAGAAGAATATTCAATATCAGAATCGTATTTAAATCGATACTGCTTCATCATTTGAGCATCTTATGCAGCTTTTATAAAGTCGCCATTGCAAGTATTCATTTTATCTGTACTACTGATTCACAGATGCATTACCAGATTTGGTAAATTGCCTCACAGTACTTCCGTTTAAAATGTGACCAGTTTTGTATGTGGCTTTAATATACCCCATTGAAAATGCTATCATTTAAATCTACAATTTTCGATTCGAAACACCAGTGCTTGGATACCAACCAGAATTTGTGCCTTTAGCCGAGCAACATGAAACCTTCTATAGATTTCGGAAATGTTCGCGGATCCCTTCAAGAAGTACTTAAAAGAAGAGTTTTCTGTTAATCTGAATATAAGTTTATCCTAAATTATTTCTTATAATATTAATTCGCTTGTTTTATAGGAAAGATAAGGAAGCAAATTTCTTACTTTTAACACTGGCAACATCGGCTAACATCAGCTGGTATTTCTGTGAATCTATTTTAAAACTGACATGGCTTCAACCATAGTTGAAATCTAAAGGAATGCAATTCTGTGAATTTCCTTTATTGCTTGCCTTAAAGGAAGAAACGCATTTCACGATCAATAAAATTTCGTCTAGAAAAAAATTTATCTATCATTTGATCTGATCTCACGGTTAGATGATCACCCAGATTCCATGTTCAATTTTAAGAGTTACTTTCGGTTGTTGTTCGTATCTCACCATGTGTTGCGGTATTTGATGCAATATTTTACTGTAGTTATCGCTAGAAATAGACCAAAGTCGCCTGTGTTACGTCAGAATAACCTAACGTACACTTAAAAAAGGAAGTTTGAATGCAAAACGCATTTTCATACCTATTGTCTTTTTCATAACTTTTAGTCTTGTTTAACGGTGATAACCTTAGGTATTCTCATAGTTTCAAAATTATTTTTTTTCATATATTTTATAGGCACTCTGTTCACGTTATGAAGGTTTTAAAAAATATATAGAATGCTTACTGGTAATTGAATAGAGTATATTTAAAAAAGTAAATATGAATTTACTTTTGGGAAATTATTAATGAATTTCAGAACTTTTTAATGATCTTTTATGCTTACTTCGTAAATTTTGTCATTTGATTTTTATAACCCTTCTAGCAGATAGAATTTAGTGTTTAGTTGTGGCCTACTGCTATCATTTCGATTTCACATATTAGTGTAATTTTTTTTTGTACTGTATCATCAAGAAGCGCAGTACTTGGAAGTCAGCTCACAATCTTGTCAATTCCTATTGCAGAATTATCTTTCTTCTTTCTAGTGTTTTATAATATTTTGGCGACCTACTAGACACAGACTCTTCCTTCATTTTTTAAAGAGATAAATTATAATGTTCTTAACACACACACAATACTTTTAAACAAAATCAGTTCCTGAAGAGACGCGTGGCTATATCTGGAGATATCAGACTATCTAATCGCTGCTTCGTTGTTTGGCGATGCGCAGCATGTGCTTGCCAAACAATATCCGCCTAGATGTTGTCGTTTATTTTTAAAGTTCCTTTTAGAATTATTTTCCCCCTCAGCCAACTTTACCGAGCGTGAAATCTACCCCTGATGGCACGCTTCAGAACAATTCTACTCATCTCCGACCATGCGTCACCCAATGGCTCGTTCAGAACGAATCAGTTCGTTTTGTCTCTTTTATCTTTGTTCGAAAACGTTCGGCCTAATTTTTAAAATAGCGGGAAAAACTCTTATTGTTTACTTGACTATCGATACGCAGTAACAATGAACTAGGCAAATAACACACTTGACTAATTCATATCGTTAAATGCGAGCGTGTGGTATTTGCTTTAGAAAAGAGTTTTTGGATTCAGTTGAGTATTTATGATTCCATTTCTTTTATTTTGGAATCTGCTTTGTATTGGTCCGTTTCCAAAGTGATTATTGTGCTTAATATCCTCATTGTTTTTGCCTGTAAATTGTTTTAACTGGTTTTTGTCTTTGATTTCAATGTTTGAGAGTGAATTGTTTTTTGTAAAAATTAATAAATTTTTCAATACGATTCACTGCATACTCTAAACGCTTAGTTAGCCATTCTTTGTTTTCAGATAATGGCAACAATGCGAATTCATTTGGTATATATTGCAGTCGATAGTATTCGAATGAAACTTGGGATTTATAAGTGATAATATGAACGTGACGATTTCTTTTCCGCATTCTCGAATATAACACTTTCACTTGGTCATAGTTGAATAGGTATAGATTAAATTCCTTGAGGTTTCATTAGCAATTTATATTCTTTGTTCTTTAGGAAAGGTAAATTCGGCATTTTTTACAAATCATTGTCTAAAAAGTATGTCTTTATTTATAAAAAAGTAATCATAGCTTTATTTATTGATCTTATCTTTATAAAAACGGTTGCTTAACATTGGAATTCTTGAGCCTTATCATTGTGGATTCATAATTTTATAGTTCACAGCTGAAAAAGAAATAGTGGAGGAAAATAATTCTTGTTAAAACTTTTTGTTTAAAATTGACATTTCCGGAAACTCGTGAAAATTTAGATAAGTGATATTATAATCCCAGTTTTTCTTTGCGCGGTACAGAGAAGTTCATTAAATTATTATAATCGAATTCCAACATTCCATTTTTTGTTGTTTATACGAACTGATATTTTAGAAAAATCTTGCTTTCTAGAAACTATTATTGCCTGAGATAGTAATAACATTTTTTTCCAGTTTCAGAAATGGATGAAAAAGTGAAAATTTATTTTTAAAAAATCAATAACGACGATAAAATTTATGTTCAATCGATCTTTTTAAAAATTTTTAAGAAAATAGCTACATCATATACAACTTTATGATTCGAATATTTCCATAACCATTAATAAATTTTATATAAAATGTCGAAAGCACTATTTACCTTCAAAGTATTAGATACAAAGTAGTAGCAATATCATTAGAATTTTTATTCCAACTGATGAGCTTCAGTTTTGTGGCTAGATGCTTTCGAGCTGTTTGAATTACTTTTTACCTAATCGGTTGCTTTATTTCATTTGGGAAAAGGTTCTTTCTTATGGTATTTTATTGAATGAACACTGTTATACAACAAGTAACGTAAAACTGTTACAAATATCGTTCTGTTAATATATTACGACTTCAATAATTCGGTTGTCAAACTGGCGATTCATTTGGAATTATCTGAAAATAATCTGAACTGAATGGGAATCATGTCCGATAGATGTGCAGAAAAAAATGCTGACGTATGAGCTTGAAAAATATACACTCTCCTAGTGTGTATTTTTTGTACACACTCTCATAGCATTTGCAAATTATACTACGAATTCTTTTAATATTTCAAAGAATAATCTTATACCAACGAATCGAAAAAGAACACAAATTTAAATGCTTGCTCTTGCAATGAGCCAAATACACACAAAGCCAGTGCAATATAGTATTTCATCACGGTACTGTCTGCACTTTGCGCTGTGCTATAGACAGTGCAATAGGCGTTTTTCAGAATAAAAAAAGCTGCATTTTTTGCATGGAAAAAAGAATAAAGGCACATTTCTGTTATCGGGGTCCCAGACAAAAAAAAACCCCTACCGAACCTTAGCATTAACTCGCCAAATCTTAGCGATGAATGTGATGATGATTCAAGTTTGGCGATCATTGGAGTCCAGCTAACGGGGAAGTATCAGATACAATTTATAACTGTCTATTAGATGAGTGGCTACGCATAATTATTATCAATTGCAGCACTTGAAACACTGCTTAATTTTGAAATGTATTTTCTGGAAAGTTATTCGAGATTGGTCAGCTTGAATATGAACTTTATCTATTCAGTATACAGTTATGTTTTCTTGTTAGTATGATTACTTTGGGTATAATTTTTAAATGTAGTGTTTGGTCCAGTGACACAACTAGCTTTGAAAACCGCTGCCGTTTTTAAGGACACTCCCAAAAGGTATAATATCAAGTAAAAACTGAACAATTTTTTGAAAATAAGAAAACAATTCGCTTTACTGAATTTTTGCTCAGATTTCATTTGGAAATGCGAAAAACCAAATTATATTTTTCTGTTAAGTTTTATTTATTTATTTTTCACGAATTTGGTAGATTCATTTCTATATAAACGTGGATTTTAGGAAAATACTCCAAAACTCACCATCATTTTCGCTATACCTAAAATAATACGGATTGTATTATTTGCTTAAAAGAACGTAGATACTATTCTTCCAACTTAAGTTTAAGTGATTACGTGAGGGAAAATGTTTGCCTTGCTCTTCCTTGCTATTTTTTGCTATGAATCTAACCAATGTCGAGCTGACATGACCATCTGTGGAATTCCACACGAAAGGGAGAGGACATTTCCTGATGATCCGGAAATCAATATCAGAAGTAAAAGGCACAGAATGTTTTTCCTCTGAGGGATATTATTTATTTCTGGCCGATTATAAGTTAAAGATACATGCTTTGCATTATCCCGAACTTAAAATCGACCTTGTAGAAATTTGTGCTCTTTTAGTTCATACCTGTGCCTCCCTTCGTGCTTGTTCGTACCGACTTAATCAAGAATTATGCGAATTTAGAGTGTACTAAGAAAATGGGGAAAACTTGACATGCAGTAAATGATATTCAAATGCTTGGTTAAGTCTTCTTGTGTATAGTAGACGTATCTTTTTATGGATCTTTTTTGGTAGGAAGATAATGCAAGCTTAATTTTCAAGTTTATAAAGCCGCGGTGATCTGGTGGTTAAGATCTCGGCTTCGAGGCCGGAATATTTCAGATTTGAAATCAAATTCCATCAAAGATCCACCATATACCTGACTAGCAGTACGCGCACGGCGTTGCCCGTAGAATGAGGACTTCAACAAAATGGGAAAAAAGAATGCTCACAGTGACACGAAAAAGTTTTGAAAACAAAAGATGCACATCGGATTGTAGAAATGCATGCTGGGAATGAAAGCATATGACGTCACCTGCTGCGAGGAAGGTCACTCGTCCGGAGAAACTTTCGCTATTAAATCTCGCTCGGAAAAAAAACTGTTTGAGCTGATCAGGGAAAAATTAATTAAAAAAAAAATCAAAAAAATATATTTTAACCGTTCTTGTTTTAAATCCGACAGAAACGTTCCAGTTATAAGCTGAAAAAATGAAAATTATAGAGATGTCAGAACGTCAGATGCGATAGTTTGAAGAAATCTTTATTAAAAATTACCATAAAAGTGACTATTTTTCAAAAAATTCTCAAAATTCAGTAAATTACGTTACACGTACGAAACAAACTTCATTAGAAAGGAAATCGTTTGTTCTTTCCGATGATGTAACTGTTTTTTCCGTACAATTATTCGAAGCCATGCTATTGAGAAATAAGTGTGAAAAATCACCCAAAACAACACAAAATATTAAATAAAAAAAATTTCTAGATTAAATTTTAAAATTCCGGCTTGGAAGTGCATTCAGGCACCATTACGACTACCTGTGTGCCAAATTTCATGGCTTAAGTGCGATAGATTCGTCTGGACATCGCAGACACACACACAAACATTGCCTTTTATAAGTATAGATACATGTTAAGTCTGATGTCGGGAGTCAAACGCGTTCACTCTGTTGTGTAAGGAAGTATCTAGAGTTGTCGGGCTCAGGTGTCGTCCTCGTCATCTGACTACTGTTCAAAATTTACTAGGTCTTTTAAAAAATAAACTTCCTGTTGCTTCAAAAATGAAGGTTAATATAACCAATTATTTCAAAATAAATGACGTAGTAAATGGCACCTGGAATATAGTCAGTTTTTCGTCGCTCCACTTCATATATGTTGAGTTTTATCTGTTTGTTCAAAAAGTGCGAAAATAATTTGCCACCATAGCGCCCCCAACAAACTGGCGTCTGGAGGCATCAGTAACCCCTTTGATATATCAGTGTTCTGTTCAAAAGTTTATTCTTGTTTGATATACAGCACAACCACCCAGAAACAGATTTCCATCTTAAAATTTTTAAAATGCCAAAAATCAGCAAAGGTCACCTTATGAATGATATATTATGCTTGTTTATTTTTGTATTTTCCCAACTGGCAAACTCTCTGTTTTAAGAGCTAAAAGTAGGCTTTCTTCAACATTCGTGAGTTATTTTCTTCGTGTCTTGTTATGAGTGTTTCAAACCATAAACCTTCTCTCACGTTCTGATTTCACAAGTATCGTCTGCAAGTAAGCTAAATTAGTTACCATACGTTGAGGTAAGATATTCGCATAGTTTTCTTACTCGTTTAATGTGTCGAAAAATTCACAAGAATTTTTGTTTTCTGCTATAAATATGCTGAAGTCACCTAGCTTGAAACAGTGTACTATTTTTTAATATAAGTCAGCTTGCTGTTCTCTCGCTATTGCAATTTATTGACATATTAGTACAAAAAATATAAAAAATACCTTCAGTAATTTTTAATTGTGGTTTTATATGTTTTTTCTAATTCTTTAACTCTCTTATTTTTAAAATTCGTATGTATATGCATACTGTGTACGAAAAAATTATTGACACTAATTGTGACTAGTTATGCAAAAGTAAACTGAACCCAAAATACACATTTTCAGGTATAGCTTTTTTCATTAAAGATTAAAAAAGAAATATCCTAATGCTGCTTTTTTACTTTCTCGTATACGAAGAAAATAAAAGATACAAAGAGAAAGAGAAGAAGAAGAAAGTATTGTAATCGTCAAAAAATTCGAACTCGAGATTTTGACGAATCTCCACGTTTTAGACCTCCCTGAGTCCGAAAAACACAATTTTGGAATTATGTCTGTGTGTCTGTCTGTGAACACGATAACTCGAAAACTATTAGAGATAAAGGGATGAAATTTAGTATGTGGTCTTTAAACATAATTTGTAGGTTTCTATCAAATTGTGGACAAAATCCGTCAACGGGAAGTGTGTCTGTCTGTTTGTATGTCCAAAGTCATGCGAACACTATAACTCAAAAACTTGAATAGCTATATGGATAAAATTTGGTACACAGTTTTATCGTCATGAATGTAGGTCCGTATAAAATTTTGGGCCAAATCCGTCAACGGGCTGACTGTCTTTCGGTCTGTATAATCGCATACTTTTTCACTTTTGAAAAAAACTCCATGCGCATGCGTACTGGTAGCAATCTCTGGTAGTAATCCTTGTGCACGCGGTAGGATTACGCCACTTTGTCCTTGAGACGGTAAGAGTAGAAAATCTGTTCGCATTTAATCGCACGCATCTCTTTGAATTTCATTCTTTACGTAAATATTTTAGAATCACTTTAATCTACAATGAAAACTCTTCTGATAGTCATTGGATTCTGGATTAGAGTAGGTTCGAATTTTTTATCCACGCGGGGGGAAGGGAAACGGCACCTTTTTGGGAAAGTATACAAGAAAGTTTAGGTGAGACCACTCCCACTGGTTCAAAATTTGTGTTGCATCATCTTTTGTGCAGTGGATTGCATTTGGCTTAATTTTGTACGGTAAACTTCATAAAGTGCTGTACTGTTTACCATAGTGAACCCTTTAACCTTAATCCATATGATGTTTGGATCTCTATTGCATACAATTGAGACTCATATTAAAGTGAAAAATGAACAAATGAAGCCAATAAATGACGGTAAATAGAAATGATTCATTCCTAAAATTACTTGGACTCCTCGTAATTCTCCGATATATTGCTTGTCAATACAAAAAATAAATTTAATAATGACCTGATAAATTTGTGTTGGCTTACATCTGCTTAAAGATTTACGTCATGGCTGAATATTTGATATCAGTGAACATAAGAACATTCCGTATGTTTTAAAATCATACTTTCATATGATTATTAAATCAAAATGTTTCGTTGTCGTAATGAAGATCAAAGTAAGGACGTGCAGTGTTTGAACTGGTTGTGGAATAAAGTTGAAATTCATTTATATGTTTTGTTATCATTTAAGACTTCAATAATTGATGTCGATTTCAACCGAAATTCAAATTACCAGTTGATCAATGTTTAAAGTTTCAATTTAAAAAAAATAAGAACGTGTTTTGTAAATCAATGAAAAGGTTGAAAACTAAACGCGAAAACGAAGTATATGAATCGGCCATAGATGTCATGGCAATACCAAATCTGAGATAATAATCGGGATTGGTAATGGTTCTGGTCAATATTTTCTTTGATAAAGGGTTTGTTTCCTATATAAATTTAAATATGCGAAGTTGCACGCTGGGGGAAGAGGATTTTAACAAGAGGTACTAAGAGATTTATTATTGTACATTTGCGAGTTCTTTTTATATACACACAATTTTTTTTAAGCAAAAAAGCAACATCTGATAAAATTAACCGTGTTTTTCAGAAAAAATATCATCACTTTTATTCTTTTATGTTTATGCGGAAATTTTCGAATTATATATGTCTAGAGTTCAATAATTATAATTAATTTCCATTTAATTATTATTAGTTCGGCATCATGAAATTAAAAAAAATAATAAAATTAAAATGTGTTTTGGTGTAGCATTGCTCTTCATTCTTATTAAATAACATTAATGCTTGATGGCTTAAAGTTTAGAATATTTTCATAATTTTTTAAAGCATTTTCTGAGTATTAAGACAGATACTTGACTACTTTTTTTTCAGATTGCTGCAGTTAGAACGTCTTTATCACCGTCTTTACTGAGAAATCACAGCTATTGAACAAAAGGCCCTTTGTTAAGAAAAATCCTCTTATAACCAAAGCTATTTATTATCTTCCCAACTACAATAATGTGTGAATGGGTGCCATTTTTTTTTATTTACGTCATTAACTAAATTGAGGGTTCGAAGTGACAAAAGTTTCTAGATTTACCGCTTCAGTTGTTTTCCCAATACACGTGATAAATTATAGACGTCAGTAAAAACGTTCTTTTTTCACACCATCTGATTTGATTAAGAAAATACAGAAAAAAAATATTCCCTTGACAGTCGGCGAGAGGAACAGATGGTTCTTTTTGTTTTTATTCCTGTATTTCGAATGTAACAAAGAGAATGAGCCATTTGGGGCAGTTTTTGTCGTTCTCGTTCTTTGGATTTTTTTAAGTGTTTATAAATCATTTAATAATTTTTCTTCGGCTGAGCGAAAAAAAAATTATCTTTATTTTTGAGAATTACTGGGAAGAATTGTGATAAACCGAAACACTGACGTTTTTCGAGTTTTTGTTTCGTTTTATATTTTTCACAAAAAATCTTGGAATTCTTATTTCCTGGCTAGTGTCTTTTTTTATTTAACTTAATTAATACTCACTTTTCTTCACGTTAATGCACTTGGTCATAATTGCAAAACAAAAACCAAATAATTGAAACAGAAATAAAATGAAATGAGAATGAATGAAATCTTGATTTTACCAAGGAATGTTAATTATTCGCTTGGTCATTCATTATATTTAAAATGAATATGTTGTCTGTGAATGTGTGTTTATGCTAAAT